>NW_026467194.1:0-41969 GCF_026875155.1 Cherax quadricarinatus
GATAACCGACGGTCAAAGAGAAGGCCTAGAAACCTGACTATCACATTCGGGGATATGGAGCCATAGAGATACAAAGGATGATCGGAGATAACAGAGCGTCTAGTGAAAGTAATTTGGTGAGTTTTGGTTACTTGAAATTTAAACCCATGATGGTGGCCCAAGTGGAAACACTGTCGACCGCATGTTGGAGAGAAACTGCAATAAGGGGGACAGTCAGCCCCTTTGCACAAGCAATAGCGAAGTCATCAACATAGAGTGATGCCAAATTTTGGGGTTTGGAAGAACAGAGGCCAAATCATTATAGCAAGGAAAAAGTGTTGGGCTTAGAACACAATCTCTGAGGGACACCTTCAGCTTGGACGAAGTCCGGGGAAAAAAACCCATTATTGACTCGAACACGGAAATGTCTGTCAGTTTAAAAAGTTTTTAAAGGGAAAGTATGGTAGATTGCCTCGGAGGCCTAAGGAATGGGTCTGGGCCAAAATATTATACCTCCAAGTTGTCATATGCCTTCTCAAGGTCAAAAATATGGCAAAACTGAGTGATTATTCGCAAAGGCTTACGAACATATGTATCCAAGCGTAGTAAGGGGTCTATGGTAAAACGACCCTTACGAAAGCCATATTGCTAGCGGAGGGACTGTTTTGTGTTTTCTAAATACCACATTAAACGTCGATTTACGAGACGTTTCCATCATTTTGAAAAAACTGCATAGTAAGAGCGATGGGGCGATAGTGGGAGGCATCATGTCCTGTAGTACCCGATTTGCGGAAAGGGGAGAACAATGGCAGATTTCCACAGCTGGGGAAGAACCCCTTGTCCCCAAATAAGTTTGAAGAGGTGTAAAGGGACTACAAGGGCTGCCCGTTTGCAAGGGGTTGTAACGTACGAATATGAATGTCGTCAGGCCCAGCTGCCGATGATCGGCAAGCTGAGAGCGTTGCCCCCAGTTCTTGAGTGTAAAAGGCACATTTTTACTGTTCTTCTCTGAGAGAAGAAAAGTCCAAGGGTACAAAACTCTCTGGCAGCTTTGAGGAAAGAAACGAGGGGCTAGATGGAGCCCTGGGGAAATACGGAACCAGATGTGTGCAAGTTCAATGGCAACGTCGAGAGGGTTTGCTACATTCAACACCAGCGACCCGTAGAACAGGAGCCGGGTCAGGAGAGTATTTACCACTCAATTTCCTCACTTTTTTCCAGACTGCACTCATAGAAGCAGAGGTGATGGTGGAAACAGTCTCGCCAACAAGTGCGTTTAGCTTCACGGATGACACGGCGAGCGATCGCACGCTTCTGCTTAAAATCAAGACGTCTCTCAGCGGTTCTATTGTATCGGTACCTGCCCCATGCAGCACGTTTCAAACATACTGCACGAGCACAAGCAGGAGACCACCAAGGCACGCACTTCTGAGAATGCCTGCCTGAGGTTTGTGGTATAGAATGAGAAGCTGCAGTATAAACTGACGTCGAGAAGATGTGTAGGAGCTCATCAATGGAGGATGAAGAAGGAACCTCACTAAAAGCAGTGAGGTGTGAGTAAAGATCCCAATTTGCCCGATCAAATTGCCAGCGAGGGCTACGGAAAGGTGGTGAATAGGAAGGAGAAGTATAGGAAGGAGAAGTCTGGTAGAACAGACCAGGTGAAGTCTAGTGCAGTGGAGGAAGAGCAGACTGATAGATCGATGCAAGAGTGTGTATGAGTACGAGGATCAAAATGGGTGGGAGTACCCGTATTTAAAACATGGAGGGGGTGAGAGGCGAGAAAAGCCTCCAACTGGATGCCACGTGAGTCACAATGAGACCTCCCCCCCCCCCAGAGGAAATGGTGGGCATTAAAATCACCAAGTAACAGAAGTGGTGGCGGTAAGGATGAAACAAGAAAGGCAAAGTCTGGGATAGAAAATGCCCGAGGAGAGAGATATAAAGAACATATTGTAAACCACTTAAAGTGGATACGGGCTGCAGTGTAATGCAGCGAGGTATGGACAAATAGTTGACAGTACAGAATATTATTGCGTAGAAGAAGGGCACTTTCATTAAAAGTCCCATCTGAGAAAGGATCCGAAGAATACAATAAATTATAGCCTGAGATAGGTTGGAAAACAGCAGAGTGTAATTTTGGTTCTTGTAAGCAAGCACCAACAGGGTAAAACCTGGAAAGCAACATCTGAAGCTCGCCCCGATTACCCGAGGCCGCGGATATTCCACTGTAAATGGGCCACGATTGGCGATGAAGAAAATACCAGGAATCTGTAGGTAAAGGCACCTACGTACTAGAGGGTTGAAAAGTCACCGTGTGGTGGCATTGGAAGACGTTCAAGTAGCGAAGGAACGGAGCGTTGCGAAGAATGGGGTTGTGAAGATGGAGGAGAGGGAAGAGAAGGAACAGGAAGTGAATCAGTGTCCATTAAAGGTTTAGTCTCTGCAATATATCTGAAAATGGCTTCAAGTGTTTCTGAATTAAAAAAAATGTATGGGAGACCATATTGGAGATAGAAGGAGGAGGGTGAGTAAAGATTGGGACAGTAATGGACTGTACCAAAGTAGAGGGGGAGGGAAGAGTGTAAAGGGATGGAGATGAAGTGTGGGGAGGGGGGGGACAGAAGAGGCAGAAACCTGGGAGGTGGCAGAAGAGGGAGAAACTTGGGAGGGGACAGGGGTGGAAGGCATAGTACGAGGAGGAGGGTGAATCTCTACACTTGTAATAGAGCCAGAGAGAGGGGAAAGAACTAGGTACAGAGACTGGAAGGTAAAGTGTGGAGGTGGAAGAAAGGGGAAAGGGAAAGGGGGCAAAGAAGATTTGAGCAATGTGGATTTTTTGGACTTCTGAGTAGAGGGGCGATTGGTGTAGGTGTCGTACGAGGTCTTGTCGATACTGGGGCTTGTGAGGAAGGATGCGAAGATGTGAGAACAGACTGAGTTGTAGTCGGGACGTCAAAGCCAAGGACAGCAAAAGGATTAGATGCCGTAGTGGCTATGGGAGGGGTAACAACAGAGGAGGCTGCAGAAGATGGGACCCCAGAAGTAGGGGGATGTTTGGAAACACGAGAATAAGAAACACGGGGTAGTTCCCTTGGAGGCGGAGTTGAGTAACTGCCATAGCATAAGGGAGACCTGCCTCTTTGAGGCAACGCATTTCACATTCATTCAAGTAGACCTGGCAACGGCGGGAGTACGAAGGGTGAGCTTCATTACAATTAAGGCAAGATGGAGGTTGACTGCAAGATGTATTAGAATAGTCGTCGGCACCCCAGACTGGGCATTCGGGCCCTAGATCTGCAATATTTCGTGGGTGACCAAAAAAGCCAGCAATTTCTAAAATTGTTGCGGTGTAGGTATCACCTTTCGAACTTGTAACCTATGTCCCGCGACATATACAGAGGACGGGAGTTCTCGGCTGTCAAAAGTTAAACAAGCCACATTGCAAGGGTAACGTCTCCGCCCCCGGGCAGGAAGGACATAAGTGTCTACTTTAAGGATTGGGAGATCCTGGAGTTCCAGCTGTTCAAAAATGTCATTGCCACATGACTGGAAATTCTGTTGGACTATGGTATGGGGCAGAATGACAGTACCACTACAAGAATTGAGAGAGATGTTTTTCAATAGTGATAGGAGTATTATCGATATTCGAAAGGAGAGAAAGATCATGAGCTTGGGTAGCATTCTGGACAGTGACAATGCGCATACCGCTCTTGAGAGCATGAAATGAAATATCCTTTACCCAAAATGACGCAGGAGCGCTTTGCCAATACTATGGTTTAGAAAGGTAGGCAGAAGTCGGTTTTTAAAGTAAAGAATTTAGTCCATTGTGTGATCCGAAACTGAGCGTGGGGGAGGGAGGCTTGGGCGTGTCTGTCTTTTCCCAGTAGAATGGGAAGGTAATGAAGGAGCATCAGGAGATTGACGTTGGCGTTCGGTTGTAGGACCGGAGTTTTGGGCCGGCGTGAAAAAAGGCGGGCGATTCGAAAAATTGCCGTACCGTAGAGGGAGAAGCCGGAAGCATAGTCAAAGGAGAGCAGAGTTCAGACAAATCGAAGGAGTCAGTTGAAGCCCCGGTACCCGAAGCGGGTGAGGAACAGCACCAGCAAGAGGTACAGGGGCATCAAAGGGGTGTCCGGAAAGAGTGGTCTAAACACAAGGGAGGGTAAAAATGGGGTGCGGTATCAAGAAGGGGCCCCGGGGGTGGGTTCAAAGGGGCTGGGCTGCCATGGTTAGGTTACTCCTTTGCTTTTTGTTTTTAAGAAAAAAAAAGAAAAATAATAAAAAAAAAAGGGGGGGGGGGGAGCGGGGAGGAATAGTTCCCAGGAGGAATGAAAGGGCCGGAAATCTCCCTCCACGCCCAAGAGGACCTCAGCAAACCCCTAGTAGCGCAGATGCAGCATGAAAACCGTGCCATACCCTACCCCTTTATGCCAGTAAACCAGCAATCCGGGATAGCAACCTCACATCTGCCGAGCTACCTCGGTGGACAAAAGAGAGGGCGGCTGGATATCCGCCACAAAGCATACCTCCTTCGGCCACCACCCCCGGAATCCGAAAGGTGGCTTCCAGAGATACAAACCCCTCGCCCGAAAACACCCAAAGTACTCCGGGATACCGGAGAGGGATCGAGACATCCCCAGGCAATCCAGATTCCACGGCAAACTACGCCACCGCCAAGAACCTCAACGGAATGGGATGGACCACGGTGTCCTTTCCCCTACCTAGGAACTAGCGCGCCTGTGGGAGAAATCCTGAAGGCCAAAAAGAGGAAGGGCAAAAGGGAGGGGTGAGGAGGAGGAGGAGGAATGGAAAAAGGGGAGGATGGGATAGGGGAGGGGAGAATGGGGGGTAATTAGGTTCGGTCTGAGGAAGAAGACCGACAGGGCTAATTCCTCAGACCAAGAGCCTCTTCACCATGCCAAGGAGCCCCCCTTGAAGAGGGGTGTATATTAAAACTAAGCATTAAACCTGCAAGGGTCATACAGTGCTGCCTTGATGTCCATCACATTAAGCACTAAACCCAAAGGGTTACTGAGCACCTGTGATGCTAAAAAAAATACACCTAGCTTGATAATCCTTTTAGGCCAGCATGGATGAATGGTTAAAACTAACTTGCAAGTTTTAGGATTCTTGTTTTGCGATCTGTAATCATGTCAATTAACCCATTAAACAAATATCTTAAGCTTTGTATATTCACTTAGATTTCTGACAATTTACATGTTCTAAAGTAAATAAGGTCTAGTTCCTTATAGACAATGTGCCCCAAAATACAAGTCTTTCAGCTTCACAAAGATATTATTCAAATTTAAGACTAAATACTGGCATAACTACAGACTGCAAATAATTAAATTTATGACTAATCAAAGAAAAATCTATTGTCAAGAGTTCATATATAGGAGTAATACAAATGAACAAGCTTTCAGAGTAAGGTATTAAAAAAAAAACTTGCATCACAATTTATTATCAGCTGGAAATGCAAGACAAACTGGTCCTTTTACATGGAATGCTAGCTTAGGAATGCGCTTCGTTTGCTTTGTCTCGACAGTGCCTGCCTTCCCTTGCATAAAATGTGGGTGATCAAAATGTCTACTCTTCTGGCACTTCTATGCTGCCATCATCAACTCCTTCAATGATCTCGTGTGGGTTCTGACCTTCCACAGTGCAACCAATACTCTGGAAATATTTAAACTTGTTAGAAAAAAAAAATTTAAAACTGCATAAGATCTAACAGTATGTGCAACAGAAAACTTTTTCTACAAATCATGATAATATCACTACCAACTTCTCAGCAACAATTAGATTTCATAAAATCAACCCACTTACTTGGTCAGACTTGAAATTCTTTTTTTTTAAATTCTTAGGCCCTGTGTAAAGCAACTTCAGTGACCAAGATTTACATTTTCAGCCCCCACAACATATCCCACCTCCATTCTTAACTTGCAACAATTAATTTATCATTAAGTTACCTATCCTCTTACCACAACACTTAACCCCTTGACTGTCGCAACCCCCAATCCTGAGGTGCCTCCTGGTGTTGCAAAATTTAAAAAAAAAAAAAAAAAAAATTTCTTATGAAATGATAGAGAATCTTTTCCCGATTGTAATGACACCAAAAAAACGAAATTTGATGGAAAACTGACGGAATTATGCTCTCGCGAAGTTAGCAACCTCGGAGATATTTACAAATAAGCGATTTCGCCCACTTTGAGCCCTATTTTCGGCTAATTCCGGTGTTCCAGTCAACCAAACTCATAGCGATTTCTTTAGAACTCCATTTTTTCTATCGACTGAGTACAAGAAACTGCCCATTTACCAATTTCAACTACCCAATAATGTGGTCAGAAATTTGCAATTTGGCCAATTTCACGAAAATTAAAAAATATGACAATTTTAAAATAAGGTCCAGAATGAACAATGCAGACATTCCTGGCTCTAAAATAACATTTTCTTTGTTCATCAGTCATGTCTCAAGGCCCCTCTGATACTACTATTGTTTTCTATTTTGAATTTTTATTCAAACAAAAAATAGAAGACTTACTATTATGCAGACTACTGCAATATTGTAATAATTGTATAAATAATGTCAACCCATTCATGACTGCATATTAGAATGGCTAGTTGGACATTTATTGCACAATGACATTTGTTTACTTTTGAACATTGGCAAAAATCAAACATTTCCCCTACTTTGAGCTCGATTTCCAGGCTCTTTTTATAGTAAAATCAATCAAAATTAATTCTATTTCTATAATATGTTTTCCGTTTTATCAAATGAGACCAAGAAAACAAGAATACAACCATAAATATACGAAAATAGACCACAGTCGGCATTTTAATTAAAATAAAAACGGTCGCAGTTTTTTTTTTTCTCATTATGCACTGCGTGCTCCAGGATTTTTTTTATATGGTGCACACTGACCACACAGACCCATTCTCTCACAACTGGGCCTACCAGCTTTCTCCTGCTTGATTTGAAGCCGCTAGAATTTATGAGTATATATACGTCAAACAAGGTACCTCGTAAGACGTATATATACGGCCGCGACAGTCAAAGTGATAAGGACTATTATTATAATAAAAAAGAAGCACTAAGCCACAAGGGCTACTTAAGGACTAAAATCCGGCAATAAGAGATTCTACATTGATATCTTGCACAACTACATACCAGAAAGAGTTGCTCTGTCATTCCCATTATGAAATACATATGCTGAAAAGTTCTCAGCATGTTCAATAAATTTGAACATTGAAAAAACAATGGACATTTTGACAAAATCCATTGCAGATGTTGCTTGTTGATCCAGAAATGTATGTTATGTATCCAAATCCTAAACTTCCATGGGAAGCTTGTCTGATGCAGTATACAATCTACTTTGAAAAGACTATGGGCATGGTGCTCATCTGGAGGAAAAAGATGGCTAATATACTGCCAATGATTGTTATAAATTTAATATACAGGTCGAGTATAAAATAGGCTTGAAAAGTAACATGTGTTTCCCTAACTTTTTTTTTCTTTTACTTGTTGATGTTTGGAGATGGTTATAAAGTAATGAAGCCATCTACTGATCAGCACATTTATAGCACTGCCTTTCATACATTTTATCCAATGATTAATCACATCTTTTCTTTTCCTATGAAATTTTACCATTAGTGAGACAAGGAAGAATTTTCATGCAGTACCTTAAATTCTACTGCACGTTGATAATGAATTATTATAATCAAAAGGAAGCGCTAAACCACAAGGGCTATATAGTGCTGCAGGGCAGGAAGGAAGCGAGGGCATCAGGTGGCAAAAGGGAGATGGATGAGTAATAGGTTACAGAGAACAGCAGGGCAGTGGATGGTGCAAGGGTAGAGGGCAGCAAGAGAATGAGGTAGAAAGGTTTGAGGGGAGTGCAAAAGGTATCGGAGTTTGTGGAGTAAATCAGTCGTTGTGAAGAAGTCAATGACTGACAGGATTAAAGGAGGGTCCATCAGCAAGAAGGGAAGGTAAATAGTAGAGCGGAGACGACGACAGAGGTAAATTCTGCGTGCTCGTTGATAGAGGGGGCAGTCTAACAGAATGTGGCTAATCGATACTGGAACTTGACACTCCTAACAGAGAGGAACAGGGTGCCTCCATGAGATACCCATGATTAAGACGAGTGTGGCCAATGCGAAGGCGGGAGAGAGTAGTCTCCCAACTTCGGCACTGATGACAAGACGGCCAGTAACCTATGCTCAGTTTAACAGAATGAAGTTTGTTACCGAGTAGAGTTGACCAACGTTATTGCCAATGGGTGTGAAGATGGTTAGCTATTACTGCAAAATAGTCCGGAAATGGAACACCTCTATATGAAATTGGTAGGTCATGTACTGCTGCCCGCGCAGCAGTGCCTCTGTTCATTGCCTTGTACGGCAGCATGACCAGGTAGACATACAGCGTAGCCAAAGTTGGATACGGAGAACTAGGGGCGAGGTGTATCAAATTTATGTATAGCCTGTAGAGCACTAAGGGAGTCTGAGACAACCACAAATGATGGCAGGCATAAATGCAATACGAACAAGTGCTGCAAGAATGGCATACAATTCAGCAGTAAAATTCCTAGCCGAAGATAGTAAATGCCCTTGCACGACGCTGTTTGGAAACACTGCTGCGAATCTGACGCCGTCAGAAGACAAGAGCCATCTGTGTACACTGCGATGGCATGAGAGAGTGGAAGTGGTCAAGAAAGAGTGGGAAACCACCGTAGGCAGTTGGGCTTTCGAGCAAGGGAGTGAGAAACAACAGACCCGAACAGCTGGAACTTCCCAGGGGGGTAGGGAAAAATGAGATGCTACATGAACATATAAAGGTGGTAACTGAAGGGAAGACGAGAGCGAATGTAGGCGAAGAGAGAAGGGACGGAGCAAACAGGGGAGGCGAACAAATAAAGAATGTCTACTAATATCGGTGACCATTCTATAAATGGAAGGATTGCGGAGATCATGAGGGCGTACATAGCAGCGAAGGCAATGGGCATCACGGCGATCAGACAAGGATGGAACATTCGCTTCTGCATAGAGGCTCCCAACAGGGAAAGAGCAAAAAGCACCAAGGCATAAACGTAATCCTTGGTGATGGATGGGGTTAAGGCTAGAGAGAAGCAGGAGAGGCCGCTGAATAGATCTGGTCACCATAATCAAGTTTCGATAAAATGAGGGCTGAATGTAGGCGAAAGATTTCGACGATCATGAAAGATGAGCAAGGGTTTTAAGAAGGTTCAGCCGGCTGTAACAAGTTGCCTTCAGAGAGGTAATGTGGGGTTTCCAGGATAACCTACGGTCAAAGAGAAGGCCTAGAAACCTGACTATCACTTTCAGGTATACGGGAGCCGTAGAGGTACAAAGGATGATTGGAGATGACAGCGTCTAGTGAAAGTAATTTGGAGAGTTTTTGCACTGGAAAATTTAAACCCATGCATGGTGGCCCAATTGGAAACACAGTCGACCGCATGCTGGAGAGAAACTAATGAGGTGGCAGTCAGCGCCTGCACAAGCAACAGCGAAGTCATCTACAGAGTGATGACCAAATATTGGATGGAAGAACAGAGGTTAAATCATTTATAGAAAGGAGAAAAAGTGTTGTGCTCAGAACACATCCCTGAGGGACACCTTCAGCTTTGACAAAGTCCGGGGAGAGCACATTATTGACTCGAACACAGGAATGTTTGTCAGTTAAAAAGTTCTTGAGGAAAGATGGTAGATTGCCTCAGAGGCCTAAGGAGTAGGCTTTTGCCAAAATATTATACCTCCAAGTTGTGTCATATGCCTTCTCAAGGTCAAAAAATATGGCAATAACCGAGTGGTTATTCGCAAAGGCATTACAAACCTATGTATCCAAGCGTAGTAAGGGGTCCATGGTAGAACGGCAATACGAAAGCCATATTGACGAGTGGAGAGACTTGTGTCTCTAAATACCACATTAAACGTCTATTTACCAGACGTTCCATCACTTTGCAAACTGCACTGGTAAGAGCGATGAGACGATAGTGGGAGGCTTCATGTCCCGTAGTACCTAGTTTGCAGAAAGGGAGAACAATGGCAGATTTCCACAGCTGTGGAAGAACTCCTTTTGACCAAATAAGATTGAAAAGGCATAAGAGGACTGCAAGAGCTAACTGATGTAAATGTTGTAACATTAATATGATGTCGTCGGGCCCAGCTGTCAATCGGCAAGCTGAGAGTGTTGCCTCCAGTTCCTGAAGTGTAAAAGGCACATTATACTGTTCTTCTCTGAAAGAAGTGAAGTCCAAGGGTGCTAACTCTCTGGCAGACTTTGAGGAAAGAAAGGAGGGGCATAGATGGAGCCCCCAGAGAAATACGGACCAGATGATTGCCAATTTTATTTGCAACATCTAGAGGGTTTGCTATATCAACACCAGCAACCCATAGAACAGGAGCCAGGTCAGGAGAATATTTACCAATCAATTTTTGTACTTTTTTCCAGACTGCACTCAGGAAACAGAGGTGATGGTGGATATAATCTCGCCAGCAAGTGCGTTTAGCATCACGGATGATGCGGCGAGCAATCGCACGCTTCTGCTTAATCCCTTGACTGTCACAACCCCCAATCCTGAGGTGTCTCCTGGTGTTGGGGAGGGGAGGGGGGGATTTCTTATGAAATGATAGAGAATCATTTCCCGATTGTAACGACAAAAAAAAAAAATTTAATGGAAAACCGACGGAATTACACTAGCGAAGTTAGCGACCACAGCGATACTTACAAATCAGCAATTTCGCCCACTTTGAGCCCTATTTTCGGCTAATTACATTGTTCCAGTCGACCAAACTCATAGCCATTTCTTTAGAACTCCATTTTTTTTCTATCGAGTACAAGAAACTGCCCATTTACCGATTTCAACTACCCAATAACGTGGTCAGAAATTTGCAATTTGGCCAATTTCACGAAAATTACAAAATGACAATTTCAAAATAAGGACCAGAATGAACAATGCAGACATTCCTGGCTTTAAAATAACATTTTCTATGTTCATCAGTCATGTCTCAAGGCCCCTCTGATATTACTCTTGCTTTCTATTTTGAATTTTTATTCAAACAAAAAATAGAAGATTTACTATTATGCAGACTACTGCAATACTGTAATAAATGTATAAATAACATCAATCCATTCATGACTGCATATCAGAATGGCTAGTTGGACATTTATTGGACAATGACATTTGTTTACTTTTGAACATCGGCAAAAATCAAACATTTCCCCCTACTTTGAGCTCCATTTCCAGGTTCTTTTTATAGTAAAATCAAACTCGCCTCTATTTCTATATGTTTTCCATTCCACCAAATGAGACCAAGAAAATGAAAATACAACCATAAATACTATACGAAAATAGAACCACAAAGTCGGCATAAAAAAAAAAAAAAAAAAAAAAAAAAAAAAAAAAAAAAGCGAGTTTTTTTTTCTAGTCAAGCACTGCGTGCTCCAGGATTCTTTATGTGGTGCACACTGATCACAACCATTCTCTCACATGTGGGCCTACCAGCTTTCTCCTGCTTGATTTGAAGCCGCTAGAATTTGAGTATACAAACACAGTACCTCTTAAGACATATATACGGCTGTGACAGTCAAAGGGTTAAAAACAAAAGTCTTTCCATGGTTCTATTGTACCGGTACCTGCCCCACGCAGCGCATTTCAAACATACTGCACAAGCAGGAGACCACCAAGGCACGCACTTCAGAGAATGCCTACTCGAGGTTTGGGGTATAGAATGAGAAGCTGTGGTTAAAATTGAGGATGAGAAGAGGTGTAAAAGCTCATCAATGGAGGACGAAGAAGGAACCTCACTAAAAAAAAGTTGTGAGTAAAGGTCCCAATTTGCCTGATCAAATTGCCAGCGTGGGTTACAAAGAGGTGGTGAATATGAAGGGGAAGTAAGAATGATTGGAAAATGATCACTGTCATGTAAATCCGGGAGAACAGACCAGGTGAAGTTAGTGCGGCGGAGGAAGAGCAGACAGATCGATGCAAGAGAGTATGAGTACGAGGATCAAAATGGGAGAGTACCTGTATTTAAAACATGGAGGGGTGGGAAGCAAGAAAAGCCTCTAACTGAATGCCACGGGAATCACAGCGAGACCCCCCTAGAGGAAATGATAGGCATTAAAATCGCCAAGTGACAGAAGTGGTGGCGATAATGACGAAACAAGAAAGGCAATATCCGGGATAGATAATGCCAGAGAAGGAGAGAGATGCAAAGAACAGTGTATACCACCTATGCAAGTGGATACGGGCTGCTGTGTAATGCAGCGCAGTACGAACAAATAGCTGATGGTACAGAATATCAGTGCGTAGAAGGGCACTTTCATTAAAGGTCCAATCAGGAAAAGGATCCAAAGAATATAAATTATAGCCTGATGGGATAGATAACAGCAGAGTGTAATTTTGGTTCCTGTAAGCAAACACCAACAGGGGAAAACTGGGAGAGCAACATCTGAAGCTCACCCCGATTACCCGAGGCTGCGTATATTCCACTGTAAATAGGCCATGATTGGCAACAATAAAGATATTAGAAATCTGCAGGTAAAGGTACCTACGGACTAGAGGGGTTAGAAAAGTCCACATGCGGTGGCAGCCAAAAACGTTCAAGCAGCGAAGGAACAGTGCACTGTGAAGAAAGGAGTTGCGCAGATGGAGAAGAGGAAAGAAGGAACAGAGGGTAGATCAGTGTCCTTCGATGGTTTGGTCTCTGCAATATATTCAGAGATTGCTTCAAGTGTTTCGGAGTTCAGAGACATCGTATGGGAGACAATATTGGAGATGGAATAGTAGTAGTTTGAGTAAAGATTGGAACTGTAATGGACTGTACCAAGGTAGGGAGGGGGAGAAAGGGTGGAGGGAACTGGAGAAGTGTGGGAGAGGACAGAGGTAGAAACCTGGGAGGTGGCAGGGGAGAAAGGCACAGTACGAGAAGGGTGAACCTCCACACTTGTAACAGTCAGTGAGAGGGGAAGACCCAGGTACAGAGACTTGGAAGGTAAAATGAGGTGGTGGAAGAAGGGCAGGAGGGGTTAAAGAGAGATATTTTGGACTTCTGAGAAGTAGAGGGACAACTGGGAGGTGTCGTACGAGATCCTGTCGATACTGGGGTTTGCGAGGGAGAACACGAAGTGAGAACAGACTGGGGTGTTGAAGTAGGGACGTCTGAGCCCAGGACAGCAAAAGAATTAGATACAGGAGCGACTATGGTAGGGTCAACTGCAGAGGAAGCTGCAGAAGATGGGACCCAAGAAGTGGGGGGACGTTTTGAAACAAGAATAAGAAACAGGGTAGTCTCCTTGGAGGCGGAGATGAGAAACTGCCATAGCATAAGGGAGACATTCTGCCTCTGAGGCAACGAATTTCCCGCTCATTTAAGTAGACCTGGCAATGGCGAGAGAACGAAGGGCAAGCCTCATGACAATTAAGGCAAGAGGGAGGTCGACTGCAAGACGTATTAGAATGGTCATAGGCACCACAGACTGGGCATTTGGCTATAGATCTGCAATATTTCGCTGGGTGGCTAAATCGCCAGCAATTTCTACACTGTTGCGGTGTAGGGATCACCTTTCGAACTTATAACCGATGTCCTGCTACATAAACAGAGGATGGGACTTCACAGCTGTCAAAAGTTAAACGAGCCACATTGCAAGGGTATCGTCTCCGCCCGCGGGCAGGAAGAACATAAGTGTCTACCTTGAGAACTGGGAGATCTTGGAGTTCCAGCTGTTCGAGAATGTCAATGCCACATGTCTGGAAATTCTGCTGGACTGGTATGGGGCAGAATGACAGTACCACTACAAGAATTGAGGGAATGATGTTTTTCCATAGTGATAGGAATAGTATCATTATGGGAAAGAGAAAGATCATGAGCTTGGGTAGCATTCTGGACTGTGATGATGTGCGTACCACTCTTAAGAGCATGAAAGGAAATATATCTACCAACATGGCAGAGGAGCACCTTGCCAATACTATGGTCGGAAAGATAGGCAATAGAGGAAGTCGGTCGTAAAGTAAAGAATTTAGTCCATTGTGCATTCTGAAGCAGCGCTGTATAGCCCTTGTGGCTTAGCGCTTCTTTTTGATTATAATAACGTGCATTCTGAAACTGAGCGTGAAAAGGGAGAGTACAACGTGTCGGTCTTTACTGAGTAGAATGAGAAGGCGGCAAACAAGTATCATCGGGCAATTGTCGCTGGCATTTACGAGTGGGACCGGAGTTAGTCCGACGTGGGACGGGCTGGCGATTCGAAAATTCCCGCACCGTAGAGGGAGGCCGGAAGCATAGTCAAAGGAAAGCGGAGGTCAGACAAATCAAGAGAGTCAGTCGAAACCTCGGCACCAGAAGCGGGTGACAAATCAGCACCAGCAAGAGGTACAGGGGCCTTAGGAGTGTCCAGAGTGGTCAAAAGAAGAGGCGAGGTCAGAACGGGGTGCGGTAACAAGAAGGGGCCAAGGGGTAGTGGGGTCATGGATTGGGAACTTCATGGTTAGGTCACTTTTCTTTTTAAGAAAAACGAAAAAAAAAAGGGGGGGGGGGAGGGACCGGGGAGGGATAGTTCCTAGGAGGAATGAAAGGGCCAGAAACCTCCCTCTGCACCCAAGAGAACCTCAGCACCGCAAGTAGCGCAGATGCAGCATGGAACCCGTGCCATACCCCACTCTTCATGCCAGTAAATCAGCAATCCGGGATAGCAACCTCACATCTGCCGAGCTACTTCGGTGGACAAAAGAGGGCGTCCGGATATCCAACAAAGCATACCTCCTTCGGCCACCACCCCCGGAATTCGAAAGCTGGCTTCCCGAGATACACCCGTCGCCCGGAAGACGCCTAAAGCCGCCCTCCAGGATACCGGAGAGGGATCAAGACATCCCCAGGCGATCCAGATTCCACTGCAAACTACGCCACTGCCAAGAACCTCAAAGGAATGGGATGGACCCCGGTACCCTTTCCCCTACCTAGGAACTAGTGTGCCTGTGGGAAAAATCCCAAAGGCCAAAAAGAAGGGCAAAAGGGATGGGTGGGGAGGAGGAGGAAAGGAAAAAGGGGAGGATGGGATTGGGGAGGATGGGATAGGGAAGGGAGGATTGGGGGGTAATTAGGAAGAAGACCCGACACTTCTAATTCCTCAGACCAAGAGCCTCTTCACCACGCCAAGGAGCCCCCCCTTGAAGAGGGTTGATAATGAAATGTTTGAAGATGGTTATGCAAGTACGGAGTGGTAGGTAGCTGGAGTTTTAACCCTCAGTCATGATCCCTGCTTGGAAACTTGTTCTCAGTGTCAAAGAAAAAGAAAAAAAAATACTTATGAAATGATACTTTTCTTGATGGTAATGAAACCGAAAGTACAAAATTTGATGGAAAACTTTCGGTCTCGGTGATATTTATGCATTGGCAATTTCACCCACCGAGCCCTATTTTCGGCCAATTCCATTGTTCCAATCAACCAAACTTGTAGCTATTTTGCTGGAACTCCCTTTGCTCTATCAACTGAATACAAGAAACCACCCATTTACTTATTTCAACTACCCAACAGTGATCAGAAATTAGAAATTTGGCCAATTTCATACAAAATTCACTATTATAATCAAAATGAAGCGCTAAACCACAAGGGCTATACAGCGCTGCATACATAATTCAAGGAAGGCCAGTTTCAAAATAGGGTCCAGAACTAACAACGCAAACATTCCTAGTAGTAAATTATTATTATAATCAAAAAGAAGCGCTAAGCCACGAGGGCTATCCTAGTAGTAAAATAACATTTTCTCTGTTCGTTAGTCATGTCTCCAGGCTCCTCTTATATTACACTTTCTTTGCATTTTGAATTTTTTATTCACACAAAAAACCAGAAAAATTACTTTAGCAGACTACACAATATTTAAATAGGGTTTAAACTAACATCAGCACATTTGTGAAAGCATATTAGACCCAGGACTTGTACAAAAGTTTCGCGTGAATTTTTTACTCTTAAAAATTGGAAAACAACATTTCCTCTATTCATTATTTTATTTTCTAGCTTTACAAAGAATTCCACCCCCTCCCCAATGAATTTTAGTCCCCAAAGCGAGATTTTTTAGCAATATTAAACTAATAAAATATCAAGCATTCTTAAATGAAACAGACCCAACAATTGGTGCTTGGACAAGAGATGCGTTTTTGTTTACTCTTGAATATCATAGTGCAACGGACAAGTAAGAGCAGCGCAAACAGCAACATGCATTCTTGGTTTCCCCCAGCGCTTGGGCAAAGGGCCCCAAAGCTAGGGTGGGCTCAAAGGGATCCTGTAGTGTTTCTCCTTTGCACCTCCTCATCTTTTGGCTGTGTAGCTGCCACCCCCCTTCAACCCCCGTGGGGAGAGGGTATATGGCAGCCCGGGGTGCCAGCATCACCCCCGAGCCCTTGGGAGGGGGAAATGGGGTAGACCTGGGCACGCTCGTCCCAGAAAACAAGGTTTTTGTACCTTTTCCTGGCAGCATTGGTCTAGACACCCCACTAAAGGAACCAAGGCCGGGCCACCTTTTGGGAAAAGGCCTGGGCTGGGAAATTATACCAAAAATCTACTAAATGAATTCTAATTTTTTCCACTGCTTTGAGCTAAATTTTAAAGCATTTTCAGCCAACCAATCAAAATCATCTCATTTCTGAATACACCCTTTCATTCTATCAAGCGAACCAAGAAACTGAACACCCCAAAAAAACCCATAAAAAAATTACACTGAAAAGTTACTGCTAACCCTCTGACTGTTGCAACCCCAAATCCTGAGCTCCTAGTGTCAAAAAAATTTTTGGAAAAAAATTGTGAAGAAAGTAATTTTTTTCCTGATGGAATGACACCAAAAAGTCAAATTTGGTAAAAAACTTGGGAATTTCGCCCCCTCAAATTTTTGCCTTTCGGCGATACATACGCATCGGAAATTTTTTGCCCCCCGATCCTTTTTTCAGCCAATTCCATTGTTCCATAAACCAAACTGCTATTTTTTGGAAACCCAATTTTTCTATCAATTGATAAAGGAACCCCCCCCCCTTTCCCCGATTTCAATACCAAATAAAGTGGTCAAAATTTGGCAATTTGGCCAATTTCACCAAAAATTAAAAAAAGATCCCAAAATTTAAAAATAGAGCCCAAATAAACAATGCAACATTTTTGGGCACTTAAAACTTTCCTTGTTCATTAGTCACCTCTCCAGGCCCCTCTTACTTTTCTTTGGTTTTATTTTGATTTTTTTTTTCACACAAACAATAGAAGATTACTGTTAGCAGACACTGCATGTAAAAATGGAAAAATATCAGTGATAGTGAAAGAAAATTCCCCCCAGTTGACGGTATTGGCATGTGGTCGATTCGCTTACTTTGAACATTGGAAAAAAACAAACATTTCTGCAATTTTGAGTTCAATTTCAAGGTTTTTTTTTCATCATGAAACAAATAAAAATCATCTCTTTTCTGTAATATTTTTTCCCCATTCTATCAAATAAACCCAAAGAAAATGGAATAAAACCCATAAATTTATGGGAAAATACACCTCCAAGTGGGGTTTTTTTTAATCCAAAAAAACACGATCCGAGTTTTTCTTCATTATGCACGCGTGTTGCAGGATTTTTTTTATACAGTGCCACTGACCACAACCCTTTCTCTCACATGAGGCTACCAGATTTTCCTGCTCGTTTAAAGCCGCTAGAATTATCATATATGTACATCCGAAACACTGACTCTTAAGACCATATACGACCGAAACAGTCAAAGGGTTAAACCAAAAACTTGGGTTCTTTCCCATTATTCACCGGCTGCTACAGGATTTTTTTTTTATGGTGCACTTACCACGTAAACTCATTCTCTCTACTTCCCCAAAATTTTCCCACCAGCTTTATCTAAACGGGATGAACTCAAGAGTACTACAGCACAAACTCGGGCTTTAAACCCCAAAACAAGGGCACAGCCCCTAAAGGGGGTTAAGTACAGAATAAAATTTTTTAAAAAAAACCTATTTCACACCAACAAGCTTTCATTCACCACTGCATTTAATTAAGTCAAAAACCTGATCTTAGGTTTGTTTACCTGTGCAGTCCCCAAGCCCTCTTTTAAATTGTCCGACAGAGCCTTGGCCGGGAAAAGCTGGTCGCATGGTGCGTAAATTTTCCAGCTCTGGTCGGGGTCAGGTTACCGGGGTTGTTTTTAAACTGGAAAAAAAATATGCGTTAAAAAGGGGATATAAAGCATGCCAACATGAAGGGGCCTAAAGATTAGTTTATGCAGAGATTTTACTGGAACTTTATCTCAGGTTGAATCATCATACAATGAAAACATTTACAAATACATCGAGAGCCATTTTGAATTTTTTCCATATCAAGTGTTTTTAAAAGCACTGCAGGGCCCACTTACTTTTCCATTTTGGTTTGAACTTTATTATGGGGGCCCGGGTTTTTCCATTTAAATAATGGGTGCAAAGGGTTTTGCTAGGGTGAAAGCACAATGGATCTATTCAAGTGTTATGGAAACATGTAATAGGCAACACTAAAACTATTCACCAAAGGAACTAAAAAAAAGCAGTACCAAGGTGCAGTCTCGGGGGAAAAACTATTCATTTACCAAACCTGGATAAATAAATATTGCAATGCTAGTATACATACAAATTCAAATGCTAAAGAACACCACCGGGAAACAGCACAGGTAATGTGGGTTTAAGAATTCGAAACTCTTAGGAATGAGCACATATTCATTTCAATAAGAACTGCAGAAATACCTCTGGCAGTTGGAGAAAATTTTTCCCGGGGGGGTATCCCCCTTCAGCCCCGAGGGGCCCAGCCCTCTCAGAAAGGGGCAAGCATCTTTTTTTTCTGCTACAAAGGAATTACCAAAAGAATTTTAAAAAGCATGACCCGTTACGATCAGCACTTCTTTGAAAAAGACCATGTTCAATACTGTAGTGTATTTTTTAAGAGAATCTCTTCCTTTCAGGACAATTAAGGGGAAAACCTACACCCATTTATTTCAGTTAAAATTTTAAAATTGTTTTTCTTGCTTAAAACAGCAAGACCGTGATTCTGATTTCTTTACTGAAAGGGGGGGGGAAGAGGGGAAAAGTGCTTTGTCGGCACTTTTTGTGTCGGGAAGCGGGGGGAGCGGAGAGCCGCGGCTAGACTGCAATATTAATGGTGGCAGTAAAGACCACCCCAAAGTAAGAATGAAAAAAGGAAGTGAAATTTTGTATTGCTGTACCTAGACAACAGCCCCTCTCCAAATAACTATAAACCTATTACCAAGAAGCGTGTTTTCCCTTTTTTAATGCAACCCCGAAAGACAAACCTTTTGGAACATGTACCAGTGTCGTATTCCAGACTGGAAGACTGGACATTCTCAAAGCACTATTCTTTAATCAAGACGGGAATACCGGGGTAAGGGTCCGATGCACAAATTCAAGCTGTTTAGCGTACAAATTCCCTTGATCGCAGTCGGAACTAAGTACGCTAAACAGATTACAATAACCCCCCAGAATGCGGGTTTTAGCCCAACATGTGAGTATTGGATTCAATGGATCCGTCAGTTTTCAGTAATGAAAATACCCACAAAACCCCCCAGGGGGAATTAAACTACAAAATATTTTTAATTTTTCCCGCCCTGAGGGGAAACTACACAGCTTCTCAAAACACGCCTCAGGACAGCTGTTAGGTGTAAACTTCTTTCAAGATAAGTCCCATTCCCGTCCCTATTTTATCTTTGACTTAACTTGTAGCATTTCCTCAACAGGGAGGAAGTTTCCTGCTCCGCATTGGGCCTTTGGGTCAGGATAAAATTAAAATCCAATAAAATCACTATAGCATTACAAAATTTAACCCCCTTAACCCTTTCACTGTCGAGACCCTTGCTCACAAACGTGCTCTCAAAATCAAAGAAATAAAACCCCCTTCATGGGCCAAACCCCCCAAACTGAAAATGTTACAGGGTTCAAGAATTTTCGAAAAAAAATTTTTTCTTATGAAATGGTAGATAACCTTTTTATTACCTTGAAAGTTTCAAATTCTCTACTGAACCCACCATGGGCCCGGCGATCTGGGGCTTGCGGTCAACCAGGCTGTTGCTGCGGGGCCTGCTGCCCCACATTCCATCACAGCCGGTTGACCTGGCACCCGGTTAACATATTGCCCAGTTTTCCCCTTGAAGGGTTCATTTTTCCAGCGTGCTTCGATATCTTTTGCTAAGATGTTTAATAGCTGCGACCCCAGATGTTGATAGTGTTTTCCCCTTTTTGACCCTAGCACCCCTGCCCTCACTGGGTTTTTTTTTACACTTCCTCCCAATACCACCCAGTTTTTTATGGCAGTGCCAGATTTGGGATCAGGCCCCAGTATTTCCCGGCTGTATTAGCTCTCTTCCCCCCGCCCAAAGAGTACTTTTTTAAGACTTGGTGTTCCCGGGAATTTTGGGGTTTTACGGCCCCCAATGTGACAGTAAAATGATGTTTTGTTTTCCACTCTGATATTTCTCCTGCTTTTGAACGGGGGGCCCTCACACTGAGCAATATTCAAGTGAGGGAGACTAGCTTTTTAAGTCACACATTAATTCCCTGTTTTTAAATTTCATTACCCACCCCCTCATCTTTCCCGGGGTTGTGATCTTTTCTTGTTTGGGTCTTTAAAAGAAAGTCAGTGCAAATTTCTTCCAGCTTTTCTGTTCCTTCTGTCTACTTGGGACCCTTGAGTTTTGTTTTAGTGCTCCTTTTTAGTTTTCTTCTTTCCATACTTAAGCAGTGGACCTTCACCATGAACCCGTTCCCCTGCGCCCGGAAAAAACCCTGCTAACGTCTCCTGTAATTTTTCAGTTTCCCCTACTGTAGTGACTTTCATTTTATTTTTGCGTCATCGCAAAAGATACAAAAATGTCCCGGTGTTGATCAAAATCTGCTATGGAGTTTTATAAAAAACAAAGGTACCAGGGCAGTGCTTGGGGTAGTGATCTTGATCTTGCCCTGTTATTTTTTACTTTTTGTTTGTGCGGGAAACCCAAAAATTCATTTTGCCTACCTTCCTTGTAATGCCATGGCCCCATTTGTGCACTATCACTACATGATCGTATTTGTCAAAAATTTTTTTCAAAATCTGTAAATCACATCTGCGTTTTGGTCGTCTTCCCCTTTCCTCCGTAATTCTGTCAATGGTTCAGCAGCTGTGACAGGCATGATTTCCTGTTCAAACCTTTCTGGTTCGGTTTTTGCTGGTCCTTGAACTTGTCCTGCCATCTCATCCCTCTTTTGAAGATGAGAAGAAGTTTGAGCTACTGGTCTAATTTTTAGTAGTCTTACTACCCCTTATGCAAAGGTCTTTTTGCACACTTTAAAGGGCCCCCGGTATTTCACCCAGACCCAAGCTCTTTCTCCAAAAAATAACCGTGGGTTTCGGGCTAACGGTACTTTGCCACTTTAAAAATACTAAAGCATTCCATGAATCTGGTCCAGGCACTGAGTGAGTGCATGTTGTCCATTTCCTTTTTGAAATCTATGGGATTTGTACCGATGTCATGTCAGATGTCCTGCACCAACCTTCTATTGGAGGTGAAAAATATTTCTGCACTTCTACTTTGTCATTTAGTGGATTGCTGAACACCGACTCTTACTGTTTCTATGATATCACTAAATTACCTCTTCGTGTCATTAAAACGAATCTCCCTCTCTATAGTGGTTACCTCCCACCCCCCCCACCCATTTACAGGTATTTTCTTAAGCTTGGATTTTGCATACTAATAGAAATATTTTTGGGTTTCATTGCAATATCCATTTATGCCCTTTGTTCCCTTGCACTTCTCTTATGAATGTGACATCCTAAAGGTTTTAGCTCTAATTCAGTGATCTCTCAGCTTAAGTATTATCTTTCCTCTGTTGTCAGCATATTTGTTTTTTTTTTTTTAGCAATTCAGAAACCCATTTCCTTCTGTACCATTTCATACACACTATATTCGAATCATCTTTCTTCCTGTTTTTTCCTCAAAAGAGGTAACGGTGCTCATACATACCTTGATATGGTTCTGTCTTCAGCTTCTCAAGCACTGGTAGGGATTATGGCACACATGTCTGAATTCCCAGGATATGTAAGATCAGCACTTTGGTTATATTTTAGAGTATTTTTCTGAAGGTAATAAAAAAAAGTACAAAATTTGTGAAGTTAAGATCAAGTGATATTGAACGCATCGGCGATTTCACCCACGTTCAAGCCCTATTTCAGGCCAATTCCATTGTCCCTGTCTACCAAACTTAAGTAATTTGCTAGAACTTTTGTTCTTTTCGATTGAGTATAAAGAAACCGCCCATTTACACCTATTTCAACTACCAATAATTTGACCAGTAATTGTTATTTGGCAATTTCATACACAATTCAAAAAGGTCTAATTTCAAAATAAGTGCAGAATTAACAATGCAAACATTCCTAGGCTCCCTCTTATATTACGCTTGCCTTTCCATTTTGAACTATTCCACGACAAAAAATAGATTTACAATTATGCAGACAACTGCATTATTGCCATTTTGTGAAGCATATTAGACTAGCTACTTGACGTGTATTGGACTCAGGAATTATTTACCAGGACAATTCGGCAAAAATCAAACATTTCCGCAATTTGAGCTCAATTTCAATGTACAGTGTGACCCCGCATACCGTTGGCCTTACATAACTAAATCCGCCATAACGCTACATTTTATCACCAAATTTTTGAGCTCTCGCATACCGCTAAAAAACCGCTCATGCTGTTTCGTCTGAGATGCGTCTATTTGCGGGCCCTGATCCACGTCAGCTGCAGCTGCTGCTGCACACCGTCAGCTGCTTGCTGCTGCTGGCACCACCGCATCTGCGCTGCTTCTGCACCACCGTCAGCTGCTGCTGCTGCTGCAACCACCGTCAGCTGCTGCTGCAGCTGCACCACCAGTCAGCTGTCTGCTAGCTGCTGCATACCCACCGTATGCAGCTGCTGCTGCTGCACCACCGCAGCAGCTGCGTGCGTGCTGCACCACCGTCAGCAGCTGTGCGGCTGCACCACGTCAGCAGCTGCTGCTGCTTCACCAACCGTCAGCAGGGCTGCTGCTGCTGCACCAAAACCGTTAGCTGCTGTCTGCTGCACCACCGTCAGCAAGCTGCTGCTGCTGGCACCACCGTCAGCAGCTGCTGCTGTGCTGCACCACCGTCACAGCTGCAGCACCACCCGTCAAGCAGCTGCTGCACACCACCGTCAGCACTGCTGCAAAACCATCCGTCACTGTGCTGCTGGCAACCACCTTACACTGCTTCTGGCTGCAACCACCTACAGCTGCTGCTGCTTCACCACCGTCAGCAGCTGCTGCAGCAGCTTGCACCACCGTCAGCAGCTGCTTGTCTGCTGCAACCAACCGTGCCAGCTGCTGCTGCTGCTGCCACCACCGACAGCTGCTGCTGCTGCACCACCGTCAGCTCAGCTCTGCACCGTGTCAGCTGCAGCTGCTTGCACTCGTCAGCTGCTGCTCTGCAACCGTCATCTGCTGCTGCTGCACCACACGTCTGTGCTGCTGCTGCACCACCGACAGCTTGCTTGCAGCTGCACCAACCTTCAGCTGCTGCTGCTGCACCACCGTCCAGCTGCTGCGGCCTGCATCCACCGTCACTGCTGCTGCTGCAACCCACCCGTGCCATCTGCTGCTGCTCAACACACACCTGTCAGCTGCTGCTGCTGCACCAACCGTCAGCTGCTGCTGCGCACCACCCGTCAGCTGCTGCTGCTGCACCACCGTCAACTGCAGCTGCTGCACCACCGACAGCTGCTGCTGCTGCACACAACAACCGTCAGCTGCTTGCTGCTGCAAACCACCGTCAGCTCTGCTGCTGCCCACCGTCAGCTGTGCTGCTGCAAGCACCACCGTCAGCTGCTGCTGCTTGTGCACCACACCCTGTCAGCTGACTGGCAGCTGCACCACCGTGCAGCTGCTGCTGGCTGCACCAACCAGTCAGCTGCTGGCTGCTGCACCACCGTCAGCTGCTGCTGCTAGCACCAACCGTCAGCTTGGCTGCTGCGCACCACCAGTCACTGCTGCTGGTCTGCACACCGTCAGCTGCTGCAAGCTGCACCATCCGTCAGCTGCTGCTGCTGCACAAAAACCTGTCAGTGCTGCTTGCTGCACCAACCGTCAGCTGCTGCTGCTTGCACCCACCGTCCAGCTGCTTGCTGCTGCACCATCAACGTCAGCTGCTCTGCTGCAAAACCACCGTCACATGCTGCAGCTGCAACCACCCGACAGCTGCTGCTGCTGCACCACACCTCATCTGCTGCTGCTGCACCACCGTCCAGCTCCTGCAGCTAGCCCCCAACCGTCAGCTGCGCCAGCTGCACCACCCGTCAGTCTGCTGCTGCTGCACCAACCTTTCCAGCTGCTGCTGCTGCAAACGCAACCGTCAGCTGCTGCTGCTGCACCACCCGTCAAGCGTGCTGCTGCTGCACCAACCGTCAGCTGCTGCTGCTGCACCACCGTCAGCTCTGCTGTGCTGCAACATCCACCGTCAGCTGCTGCTGCTGCACCCACCGTCAGCTAGCTGCTGCTTCTGCAGGCCACAACCGTCACTGTGCTTCTGCGCACCACCGGTCAGCTGCCCTGCCTGCTGCTGCTGCACCACCGTCAGCTGCTGCTTCAGCTGCAACCACCGTCAGCTGCTGCCTGCTGCTTGCAGCACCACCGTCAGCTGCTGCTGCTGCTCAACCACCACGTCAGCTGCGCTGCTGCTGCACCACCGTTCAGCTGCTGCTGGCAGCTTCAACCACCGTTCCGCTGTGCTGCTGGCTGCAGCAACCATCCGTCCATCTGCTGCTGCTGCACACCACCGTCAGCTGCTGCTGCTGCAGACCACCGTCAGCTGCTGCTGCTGCACCCCGTCAGCTGCTGCTGCTGCACCACACCGTCAGCTGCTCTGCTGCACCACCCGTCAGCTGCTGCTGCTGCACCACCGTCATCTGCTGCTGCTTGCACCACCGTCAGATGCTGCTGCTGCACCACCGTCAGAGCTGCTTGCTGCACACCGTCAGCTGCTGCTGCTGCAAACCACCGTCAGCTGCTGCTGCTGCACCCCGTCAGCTGCTGCTGCTGCCACCACCGTCATCTGCTGCAGCTGCAAAGCTGCACCACCGTCAGCTGCCTGCTGGCTGCACCACCGTCATCTGCTTGCTGCTGCACCACCGTCATCTGCTGCTGCTGCACCAACCTGTCAGCTGCTGCAGCTGCACCCCGTCAGCTGCTAGCTGCTGATACCACCGGTATCTGCTGCTGCTGTACCACCGTCTGCTGCTGCACCACCGTCAGCTTGCTGCTAGCTGTAACCACACCGTCAGCTTGCTGCTCTGTACACCCACGTCAGCTGCTGTACACCGTCTGCGCGCAGCCAACCGTCAGCTGCTGCTTGCGTACCACCGTCATCTGCTGCTGCTGCATGCTTGTACCACTGTCAGCTGCTGGCTGCTGCAACCAAACCGTCACTGCTGTCTGCTGCTGTACAACCGTTCAGCTGCTCTGGCTGCTGTACGTCAGCTGCTCTTGCTGCTGTACCCACAGTCAGCTGCTGCCTGCTGCTGTACCACAGTCAGCTGCGCAGCTGCTTTACACCGTCAGCTGCTGCTGCTGCTGCTGCTTGTACCACCGTCCGCAGCGCTGCTGCTGCTTGCTGCTGTAACCACCCGTCAGCTGCTGCTGCTGCTTGCATGCTGGCTGTACCACCGTACTGCCTGCTGCTGCTGCTGTAACCACCTTCAGCTGCCTGCTGCTGGCTGGCTTGTACCATCGCACCGTCAGCTGCTGCTGCTGCTGCTGTACCCACACCTCAGCTGCTGCTGCTGCTGTACCACCTTGTCAGCTGCTGCTGCTGCTGCTGTAACCACCTGACAGCTGCAGCTGCTGCTGCTTGTACCACCGTCAGGCTCTGCTGCTGCTGCTTTAACCACCGTCAGCTGCTGCCTGCTGCTGCTGTACCACCTTCAGCTTCTGCTGCTTCGGCTGTACCAACCATCAGCTGCTGCTGTGCTGCAAACCACCATCAGCTGCAGTTTCCCTGTACCACACACCATCAGATTGCTTGCTGCGTTACCACCATCAGCTGCTTGCTGTAACCACCATCAGGCTGCTGCTGCTGGCGTACCACCATCAGCTGCTGCTGCTGTACCACCGTTGTTGGGTGGCTTATTGAAAATACAGAAACCAATAACCCCAAGAGGATTTGCCACCAGATAACCCAAAAAAGTAAGTGTCATGAAGACTTAACTTATTTCCATTGGGGTCCTTAATCTTGTCTCCCAGGATGCAAAACCCACACCATCGAACTAGAAACACCCCCAGGTGAACAGGAAAAATGGCCTGGAACTAGTGCCCATTATTGGTGATTTAAAGCCACAAAGGTTTGGTTAGAGAGATTTAAGAATCGTATGCATACACACTTGTGATAAGGCCTTTTCTGGAAGAAAATGCCAAACAGGACCTACAGTACTCTCAGGAGGAAAAGGCCCTCCCGGGGCAGGACACAGTGTCTCATCGTTTTATTGCTGCATCTACAATAAAGGTGTCATTTATTCTTCTTTATAGAGTAGTACATGCCACAATATATATTGTCATGTACTACTCGTTACTATTGTGCATGTACAGACTATACAATTTGTGCATGTATCCTTCTCTGTGTGGTAGGAAAATGTAATTTCATGTGGTAAAAAAAAATTTTTCATACTTTTGGCGTCCTTGCACGGATTAATTTGATTTTCCATTATTTCTTATTGGGAAAATTCATTCAGCAAATGATAATTTCGCATAACAATGAGGTTTACATTATTTATACACTGTAGTTTAATAGCAAATAATGAACAAACAAACACTCACCACACTGAGTGGTGGGAGGCTGGCTGCTGCCAGTTTGCGGGGTCGAGGAGGGTAGTAGGGAACTCGCAGTGTTGGAAACTCAATATGATTATGACAGCTGAATATGTGGTTGGGAATTTGCGAAAGTGTGAAGCCGTGAAAGTTGAAAAACGTGAATGTTTTGAGGGAGACCTGTAATACTCAAATTCCATAGCGCTTCAAATCAGGCAGGAGAAAGCTGGTAGGCCCACATGTGAGAAATGGGTCTGTGTGGTCAGTGTGCACCATAAAAAAAAAATCCTGGAAGCATGCAGTGCATAAAGAAAAAAAAAACACCAACCTTTTTTTTTTTTTTTTTTTTTTTTTTTTTTTTTTATTAAAAATGCAGACATTGTGGGTCTATTTTCGTATAGTAATTTGGTGTTGTATTTCTCGTTTTCTTGTCTCATTTGACAGAATGGAAACTAATATAGAAAATAAGGTGGGATTTTGATTAATTTTTCTATAAAAAACCTGGAAAAATGGAGTTCACAAAGCACGGGAAATGTTCGATTTTTGCCGATGTTCAAAAGTAAATCAAATTCAATTGTCAATAAATGTCCAACTAGCCATTCTAATTAATGCAGTCATTAAAGGGTTGATGTAATTTATACCATTATTACAGTATTTCAGGAGTCTGCATAAACAGTAAATCTATATTTTTTGTTGAATAAAATTTTAAAATAAAAAGCAAGAGTAATATCAGAGGGGCACTGGAGAACATGACTGAATGAACAAAGAAAATGTTATTTTTAAAGCCAGGAATGTCTGCATTGTTCATTCCTGGTCCTTATTTTGAAATTGAGTCATTTTTTAATTTTCGTAAAATTGGCCACAATTGCAAAATTTCTGACCATGTTATTGGGTAGTTGAAAATCGGTAAATGGGCAGTTTTTCTACTCAATCGATGGAAAAATGGAGTTTCTGAAGAAATGGCCGATAGTTTGGTTGACTGGAAATAATGGAATAGCCGAAAATAGGGCTCAAAGTGAGAGAAATAGCCGATTTGTAAATATTTCCGAGGTCGCTAACTTCGAGAGAGCGTAATTCCGTCATTTTCCATCAAATTTCGTTATTTTTGGTGTCCTTATAATCGTGAAAAGATTATCATTTTCAATTTTTTTTTTTTATTTTTTTTTTTAAATTTTGCGACACCAGGAGACACCTCAGATTGGGGGGTTGCGACAGTTCAAAGGTTGAAGTGCAGGCATTGGTACTTCCAATTTCCAGTACGTCAAGTCTGGCTATATAAAAAAACCAGTTTCCCTGAATCCCTTCACTAAATATTACCCTGCTCACACATCCAACACTCATCAGAAATCTGTAAGTTAGAAGTATTCAAGAGGACTTGACTTAGTGAACCCAACACTCTTTACCTCCTATGATACAACTTAACCACAACGCTTCCTTTTCTCGTATAGCCTACTGAAAAAAATGTATACATTTAATGTAAAAATATTCGGACTTCATAAAAAAGTTTTCTTATGTCCTGCAAAACTTCACATCAGTTCCTATTTGACTTACTACAAACTTGTATACTGTACTGTGCATACACTGTTACAAATTCATGGATTTTCAAGTTTTAATATTCAAATTGGACAAGAAACTGTATAAACAACCGACCTTATGAAATTGCCTTTGGTAATAAAAAATATAAACTTGTGTAGGAATACCAAAATTAAATCTACAAAGATACAGTATGATGCTGTTAAAATAATTGGATGCTACCATCTTGCAACCCAGGTGGGGGCGACCTGACAAGAACTTGCACCACCATTTTCACAGACGTAACCAACACCACAGCTGATAAATAAGACATGAGTCAGCACTTGGGTAATCCTTATTGAGGAAACATTTCACCACAGTGCTTCATCAGTTCCATACAAAGGAGAGCGATAAAGAACAGGAGTTTGGAGGTAAACAGTCCAATCAGCCTTGAGTTTCGATGTGGTTCAGTCCCATCAATCTAGAAATGAATACAGCATACGTGCGAAGAAGTAGCTTATATACCGTAGGCATGAGGAAGCATCAGTCGTAGGTGTATCACATTTGACCAATGTGGAAGTAGGTCCAGACCAAGGCTAGGCAAGTGAAGAATTTTCCCAGTATAAGATCCCAAGATGTTGCTGTATCAGATGGAAATGTAGATGAAACTGTTCAGAGAACCGACAAGTAATAAATTAGAACATGTGCAACAAGTTGGGATATTTTTAGTGAGGACAAGTTTCGCCACAGTGGCGAAACGTTATATGCCTACGGTAATATAAGCTACTTCTGTGCATCACATTCGATTCTTTCCAAGATTAATGAACTGACCACATCAACTCCAGGCTGAGGGACCTATTACCTACAAACTAGCTACTCCTGTTCTTTTAAACCGCTCACCTTTGCATGAACAGATGAAGCCACTGTGTGGCGAAACGTTTCCTCATTAAAGATACTCCAAGTGTTGCTCAATGTTTAATTTATCACTTTTCGGTTCTTTGAACCATTCATCTACAACTCTACAGCTCAAGAATGCCTCTCCAAACTGAAATATCCCACCCGCCCCGAGAGCAGGCACTGTACTTTCCCACCTCGAGGACCCTAGTTTAGACCGACTGGGTTTCCAGGAATCCCTTCAAAATTTTTCTTTGCTCAAATACCAATCAGCAAATCATTAAAAAGCAACTTAACCCACCCCCCCTTCTCTATCTATCATGTTCAACACATGTCTGATGAACATCTAAACACCATTATACAAAAGCTTCCTTTACTCACCCTCCCTCTGACCTTTCCCAGACAACCAGTACATTTGTCATTTTACTCATGCAGGACTTACTGTGTTTTACTTTTTTGCGGTCACGTGGGGGTCCTTGAGTGCCTTTTATCACCAATGATGCAGCAGAGGGGAACAACCTCAACACGTGCTTGACGGTTCTGAATGATGAGCTTCACTGTTACCTTAAGACCTTTCCAGCCCCAGTGGCTTTCATGATGTCATCACCAACCTTCTTTGGTGAGAGAACCCAAGGGACCAATCTTGGAGCAAGAGAAGAGGTGGCAGCCACTCTCTCCTCCAACACACCGCAAACACACTGAAAGAATTAATTTAAAGTAAATATCTTCTGTAGGTATACTGCTAAACATTTAAAAACAAGATTTTACTTTCATATTACAGTTAAGGGACAAAAATTTACAGTAGTGCCTTGATAATACTCTCCCTTGCACCAATAAATACACAGGATACAATTACAAAATATTAAGCCTAACAATTACAAAATACTAAGCCTATCATAAATGATTGGGGACTTTGCAGACATGTTAATGATAATCATTTTTCAAGTTAAAAAAAATTTTTAAATCAATACAAAGAAATTAAGTACCACCTCTAGAATTGGCCCACAGTTAACAGGAGGTTCATAGACCAACGACAAAAGAAATTAGCAAACTCTTCATAAACCAGTATAAATATTTAGTGATCCACTAAAAGTGGAAGATCCTAAATTTTTCCTCTTATCTCTACCCATCCTATAAATCACATATTTGACATTAGCAGAAGTCCTCTAGAACTCTCGATTAAAATATAAAACGCCCACACAAGCAGGACTGGAAATACTTTAAATGCAAATTATCACTTATCTGAATGCAAGCCCAAAATGTTGAAGTAAAGTTCTGCAATGAATTATGAAAAATCAATTAATAGTGTACACAACAGCCACACAAGAGAGGGAACAAGAGGAGAGATGCAATAAGTATATCTTCTGAATTACTGCCAAGTGACTGTACCTATATTTTTGTCCCCCCCCCCCTTTTTTTTTCTCTCCTGTGTCACTCATGCATGAACATTAATTGGAGATTTTTCATAAGCATTGCAAAATTTTCCTTCATTTTCAGTTTGCATCCAGATGAAGATTAAGTACCCAGCCCAGGGTATGCAGGGACTTCAAATTTAGAAGACCTGCTTTATCTGGGCTTGATAGTCCATCTTTATCTACACGAAGGCCCAGAATGTTACAGCAAAATTCTGTAACAAAGAAAAGTCATGACTAATCGTCATGTGATCAAAAGATGCGAAGGATATTGTGCTACTAGTTGGCAGTTTGATGCACTATCTGCTGATACATTATAAACATGTAAGCACACTATAATCTTAAACTTGTACACTAGTACAGAGGAATGAGAAAAGATTTAGTTCTGGTTAGCAGACAAATGTGAACACGTGTTTGCGTAAAGTTTTTTAGATTTCTTGGTTTCATATTAAGCACACAAAAAATGGAGCCCAAGTTATATTTCAACTTAACATATCCTTGATAAAGCTTGAACTGAATATACTGCACGTTCTGGTCTATTACGAATGGACAAATGATCTAGAAAACAGAAATCTTTTCTACATGGATAGACTGAGGGCATGAATTTACAATCTGGAAAGGCACAGAAGGAGGGGGGGGGGGACATGGCAGAAAGGGGAAGATAGTAAAAAAGGTTTAATATAACATTCTAAAAAATGTTGAACCAAGACAGGACAAAGCAATGCATTAAAGTTTTAAAATTTAGGCTTAGAAAATGTATAGAACATTGGTAATGGAGTTGAAGGATGAGTGGAAAAAACTCCTAAGCACTTATTGAAGAAAGAACCCTTTGGTAACTTTACGAAGGCTAAACAGGTACACAAGTGGACGAGAAAAACCTGCCTAGCATGGGCCAACAGTCCTACTGCAGTGTTCCTTTTAAGGTAAATATTGGCCTGGAAAGGTCTATATCATGTTTTTCTCATTTATCCATTTATTCAGATTAATTTGGTCAGAAATATCAGAAAAATATGCAGCTTAGCAACTTGCATAATACTCTGATACTGGCAAACCACCACCGCATCCATCAGTTACCTCAGTCAACATTACTCGGTTATCCTCAGCCCTACAGTCTGCACAAAATCATGAACCTTAATTTTTAATTTTTAGTGTCTTGCATAAAAAAAGTACAATACAATAATTTAACAGAACCCAGTTTAGCAGATTTTGATTTAAAGGACAATCTGGCTGACACTATGTGAAAGTTACAGGCAAGGCTGTTAAATACAGAATTATGCATTATTTTTTTGCAAAAACTGTTTGCCTATAATTTTATTAAGTCTAAAGTACAGAACTTCACCCATAGGAAAGTTATCAATTGATGACTTGGGAATGTCAGATTATCAGTATTCTAAATGTCGTGTTACATTTATGGGGAGATGGGAGCACTAAATCCAAAGAAGTCATACAGCATGTGCTGACAGATAACTATTCAAACCAGAGAAATAGTAGCTTCAATTCCTTGTATCAAAGAGTCCTCTACAAGCATCAAGGTGCCTTCTTTTAAGGTAATGTAAAAAAAAAATCTACAAGCAAAAATATGAACCATCATTAATTTATTACTATAATCACAAAGATCTGCTAAGCCCCCCCAGGGTAATTAAGTAAAAATATCACATTTTTATATTTAAATTAGTGAACACTTGCAGGGTTAGTGTTAACAGACCAGACAAGATTAATTAAGGAGCACTGAAATAGGCCTACTGGCTTATGTTTGACAGATCCTACTCTTCCCCAACCTTTTACCTACTTGGCCAACCTATGATGTTTGGGAATCTTTAATAATGAGGCATTTTGAGTCTACTTTAAGTCTGGACAATAAGTTCAGCTATTCCGATTAGGCTTAAATATGAATAACAACATTCTCTCATTAAGGGAGTTAAGGAATGAAGATATTTATATTTTGTCCCCTACAGGAAACTTCTTTGGTAAACAAACCTAACCAAATAAACCAATAAAAGAAAAAAAAATTAGGTTAGATTAGGATGGGTTACAGATACACTGCTACTTCTTGTAGCTAAAAGGTTCTTTATTCTATGTACCTAAAGTAAATCTCTCCATTCAAGAAATCATTAAAAAGAATTTATATAAAAAATCTAGAAGCCAGTCAATATGAAGCATATTTTAAACAGTTTAGTTACCCCAATGGAAACAAGTCAGACTTGTTTGGGTTATGCTCAGTAATTTACTGATAATTGTACTTAGTGTGCACCTGTGCCTAAATAAACTTATAATTTTTTGTTATAGCTATTTTGTGTCCCATGTGCCTTCCTAGTGACTATACTACCGCCCGTCCCGCAGCTTTTTAACAATGGCAAATAAGGTTATTCAGGTATACACAAATACAGTTACAGAGATTATCGTACATAACAGCATGTGTAGAGATCCTAGGATAACCGAAAGTTTTATTAAAAAAATCACCAAACATAAGTTACGCTTTATGTACAATCAATAGCAAGGTTAAGATTGTTACCGCGCGCTAACAAGCGGTCCCGCGTGGACGCTCGGACACTAATAACGGCTTTACTTCCAAATGATTTCTTGGCTACTATTAATTATTTCTTGCGATTTCTGGATATAATAATAAAACTGTGCTGGTTGTTAGTTGCAAATCTGGCGTAGTTAGACAAGGACTGTAACAAAGCTATACTCACATCTAGCCTAACTAGCTATGCCAAACAATATTTCTTTAAATTAAAAAAATATATTAATTTAAATAATTTGCATAATTTAATTGTAATAAAAGAAACCCGCGAGTGAAGCACCAGCTTCACATAATATAATACTAACAAGTACTCTTTCTTTCTTTCCAAATGCATGAAGGTGTTAGCCGCATCTAGACCAACATGTACACTGATGGTACATGTACACTGACAAATAAGAGTACATTAATATGGCTACCTTACCTTAGAGGCCCGGACGGCTGAGCCGACATGATACACCATCTCATGTATCGTACAATAACACAAGAATCTCAAGTTTACCGGTCTTGATCTCCGAGGGATCGAATTTAGCAGGCATTGTGGAAGGTTATGAGCACACAGGCGGGAGGATGAGTGAAGACAGGTGGTGGATGAACTCAGATGAGAACGACCACAGCAGTTGCACCCGTCGTGAGCTACAGCAGCCACTACAAGGACCACCACCTGCTGCTGCAATAATATTATTCATCCACTGGCAACTCACACCACTAACTCTCACACCTTTCATAAACTAAAATATCCATCTATGATAATTTCGGTCAGTGAATACTGATATATAGTTGACAAAAAAGACTACTTTAAAAATAAATTAGGTTCTTAAATACTTCAATATTTTTATCAACGAAATATTCATATTATGGATGTTTATTCTCAAAAATTATATTGATATATATTTCAAGTTCAAGAAGCAACACATTTATTTACTTTATAATTCTCTAGTAATTTTTTCTTTGAGTAAAATTATATACTAAATTTTAAATGAGTACTAATTTATTATTCGTATAATTCGCTGTACAAAATAAACTGACAACTTTCACTAGCGGGCTGCCACCTTTATCAAAAAATATCCAGTAATACGTATTTATTCTGAAAACTCGTTTTAATAACTTGTAATTAAACTTATGTTTTGTTAGTTATCTTATTGTTTTAAAAGTAAACCGACTGTAGATAAAGTACTAAAGTTATAATTCCACACCAATGGAAATAAGTCACTTACTTTTTGGGGGGGTTAACCTATAATAATAATAATATAATATCTTTATTTCTACATGTACATGTTACACAGTCCTAGCTGACATACTACTATATAGAAAGTAGCTTGTTATGCAGAGCATTACGGGCAAATTAGGTCAGTTTTGTCCCAGGATGCGACCCACACCAGTCAACTAACACCCAGGTACCCATTTTACTAATGGGTGAATATAGATAACCGGTGTAAAGAAACACGCCCAATGCTTCTGCCCTCGCCGGGAATCGAACCCAGACCCTCGCCGTATGAAGCGAAAGTTTTAGCCACCAGGCAACGGGGTAATTTACTCTACGTTAATTATACTTATGTATATGATGTTCAACGATGAGAAATTTCAGTTACTCCGATATGGTAAACATGAAATTAAAACTTCATCAGAGTACAAAACAAATTCCGGCCACAAAATAGAGCGAAAAATCAACGTCAAAGACCTGGGAGTGATCATGTCGGAGGATCTCACCTTCAAGGACCATAACATTGTATCAATCGAATCTGCTAGAAAAATGACAGGATGGATAATGAGAACCTTCAAAACTAGGGATGCCAAGCCCATGATGACACTCTTCAGGTCGCTTATTCTATCTAGGCTGGAATATTGCTGCACACTAACAGCACCTTTCAAGGCAGGTGAAATTGCTGACCTAGAAAATGTATCTCTCCCGCCTGCGTTCCAGGGAATACAGGTTCAGGAACTTCAAGCGCTCCCAGTAATTGAGGTGTTTTATCTCAGTTATGCGCACCGTGAAGGTTCTCTGTACATTCTCTAGGTCAGCAATTTCACCTGCCTTGAAAGGTGCTGTTAGTGTGCAGCAATATTCCAGCCTAGATAAAACAAGCGACCTGAAGAGTGTCATCATGGGCTTGGCATCTCTAGTTTTGAAGGTTCTCATTATCCATCCTGTCATTTTTCTAGCAGATGCGATTGATACAATGTTATGGTCCTTGAAGGCGAGATCCTACTCCATGATCACTCCCAGGTCTTTGACGTTGGTTTTTCACTCTATTTTGTGGCCGGAATTTGTGTTGTCCAGGTAACCTCCAGGTACTCTGATGAAGTTTTAATTTCCTCATGTTTACCACATCGGAGTAATTTAAATTTCTCATCGTTGAACTTCATATTGTTCTGCAGCCCATTGAAAGATTATAAGTACATAGTTACAAGTACAAATATTAAATGGGTCATACACCCACACGAGTGCGCGCACACACACACACACACACACACACACACACACACACACACACACACACACACACACACACACATAAAGGCATTGACAGCTTGACAGTTTAATATGTTTATTATGCACCCCAGACCCATCCTGTGGGCGGTAGTCAAAAGATTACAGAGGTACATAATGGGTCCAGGGACTGGACCTCAAAGTTTGATAGCTGAGCAAGTTACAAAGGTAATGAACTCCAGGTAGATATGGTCACAATCATGACCAGTTACAAAGGTATTTACAGAGTACAGAGGTACATAATGGGTCCAGGGACTGGGCCCCATAGTTCCTGATAGCTGAACAAGGTACAAGCGAAATGACCTCACAAGTTACAAAGGTAATGAATCATGTAAGTAAATTTAATTACTTACGTTTATACATGGCTAGAATCTTGAACAAATTATTGAGTAATGAGGCAATTCACACGTCCACACCAGTCACAAATGTTAATGAGTTTTGTTTATTGTTTTTTATATTTTATTTAAATACATTGTGTTCAACTTACATCATCACTTAAAATATTATCATCAACCCAGTAAAACAATACAAAAGAAAACGTGCACCACTTTATCCATACAGTTATGACGCATCCGTCTAATATACATGTCATGACAGTGGTTTCTTTACACAATTTATCACACATTGAAAAAATGACAATGAAAATGGTCAACTTTACAAAGTCGCTTTCAACATAACCATTCACATGTGCCCACAAAGTGTGGGGGGAAATATGGAAAAATATAATACATATACAAAAACAATATTAGTCATGCCCTGGAAAACAACCACCAAGGGATCGGACCAGGTGAACCTAATACGTTCGTTTAACGTCTACAGTAATACAATATGCTCCAAACTTCAGCTAAAATTACAAAAATCATGTCTAGGGACCACTTATGCAAATATCAAACTACCACCCCTAATCGGCAATCTGCACTGACGTGCATACACCCCACTGAATTCAGACAAAAAATTAGTCCAATGTACGGCACAAAGTACCAAATTATGACTACTTTCGGGGAACCCATGCCCTACCCTCAGGAACAACACACAAAATAACACATAAACCCATCCCCCCCCACTGCTGCACCTGGCCAGGTATCAGAAGGTCACAGCAGATGCCTCACACCACGCCCAATCATAACCCATGAACAAAAACTCCAAGGCAAAAAGGGTGCCCACCCCCCAGGAATGGGCCCCAGTGCACATCGAAACATATGGTTCTTTGTCGTACCGATGCGACTTAATACAGCATACACCAGTGCCTCCACTCCAAGGTGTAGCCAGTACTGGAACGTAAGTACCCCTAGAACATCACCAGAAGACCGGCTCTACCACACTAATAATTCCTCACTTGTAACCTCAACAACATCCTTCCACCTCAAATACAAGATCCATAAACACACACACACAGCCCCCCCCCAGGAGAGACCAGCCCTCCACTTCCCTCGATCCCCTACCTCCCTTAAATGCCCAATAAAATTCTCACGTTTTAAACTATGATAACCTACAAGGACAATCTCGCTCCCACCATACCCCATAAAGGGCTTTGGTTTCTACACAGTTCAAAATAGGGTCGCCGCCAAACCTTTCCGTGAACAACCCTCAGCCTGACCCCTCATTCACCCACAACACAAACACAAAAACAAGGATGAGGTATGCCATAGTTTGCTGCACAGGGCCACCCACCACTCCCAATCGAGACTCAATGCCCACAAACCGAAAATCCTGCCCCCACCTGTTCACACCTTCCCCATCCACTCCCTTACATTTGCCCAACCTTTCGCAAAAAATATCGCATGAAAAGCTGTGTCTCACTCCATAAACCCCCAACATTACCATCTTCCTGTATCCTATTGTCTCTGAGAACCCACCCTCGAGGGCAGGATACGCGTGGAGAATTTGAACATAAGCTCCCTCTCCTGCAGCCGTATGGCAAGCCTGCACAACCTACCCCAAATATCCCCCCATACATCGGATTTCTACCCCTTGTCCACTGTCGCCCTCTCCCTAAACCCCACGCTTTACTCGATATTTCCCACCTGGCATACCGTGTAGCATCCTTTGCATACCAAAAAGCTCCTGCAACTTGTTATCACATGCATGCAGGTCTTCCCCCCCCCCATTATCCTTACATTCTCATACAAAAGGTTTGGCAAACCAACTCCCTTACCTCCCATCAGAGGAACCCCCTTTCTCTTCTCTATTAACTTAAAATCTTACCCTTCAAATTATTTAACCCCGCCAGCCTATGGTCATGTGAGAGAGTAACAAACCCCTCTGCAAGCAATCACCCCCAACCCTCAAATAAACTGATTACTTCCCCAAACTATGTCCGATTCCGATTGCAACAATGAGTATCTTTGCAAGCTACATGCCGAATTTTATCTATTTCAGTAAAACAATGACCACAAAAAACCCCACGGATGTAGTGTTAGATGAACCGGGTCGCCAACCCGTCCAACCTGCCATGCACGCATGCACTACACTTCCTGAATTAACCCATCCTGGCTTGCGGCACATCCCCTCATTACTCATTCCCACCATAACTTAACATGATCTAAGGACACACGACTGCTCGGCTACCTCCCTCCCACCATCCCTACCAATCCCCCTACCCCATTAACTTGACTTCTCCACATTCACACCACATGCCTTATAGCCTTCCAAAGATTACAATCTTCCCCCACCCACCTAACCCTTCCCACTCATGTCTCGAGTTCGTCCCATCGTGGAGCTACGTAACCAATAATCCCCGGCAACTTCACGCTGCCCACTCCTCTTCACCCTCACACACGTCTCCACCACTCTATTAAATGCGGGTCCTGCAGACAGGCAGAAAGTAATAGGGACAAGCGAACATCCCTGGTGCAGACCTCTATCCATCTGGATCCACTCCCCCTCCCCTCCATTCACCTGCACCCGGAGACACCCATCCATGATACAATTGCCGCACCCATTACACAATTTTCATCACTCAACACCTGCCTCCCCATGATCCACCTATTATGCCTCCCTCTCAACACTATCATATGCCAACCTCCTGTCCAAGGCCAACACCCCTCCCCCGCTTCCTGCACACTCTCAACCAATCCCCATAATCACCCCATTTACCCTCATACATTGTCCTCCCTGGCACCCCTTATTGGCCCCTCGCAAACTACCTATCTATCACAATTTTCAACTGGTTCCCTAATATTTCTAGTGAATAACGTTATAATTAGTGCATAGCAAAAAAATAACCCTATAGTCGCTCACTGTGCATGGACAGGCCACTTAAGGACCAGGGACCACCAACTGCGTCACCTGGAAATGCCCCTAACTCACCCTTCTCCTTCACTCGTATTCAAACAGCTTCACAGAACCCTTTGAGTAGTCCCTAATTTGTATATAGAACTCTCATGGCTGACCGTCAACATCAAGTGCCCTAGCTCCTACTCATGCCCACAACGCCAGCCACACCTCCCCTTTGTCTATGTCCCCTCCCTGTGCTGATGATCCCCCTTACCAGACACTGGCCACTGCCCCTCCAACTGCTCTTATTGCCCCACTGTCACACCGTCACTCCTCATATATGTCCCAAAACATTTCATCTACGTAACGACCATCCCTTCCGTTGTACAGAGCATCCTGCCCCACACAGTTACCCTCCTACCTCCTCTGCATGCACTAACAAATGTTCCATTTCACATAGGCTGACTGATGCGACTGCTGCGCCCCGCAGAACACATGTGAATTGTCTGTCACCCAAAAACCTCCTCCGTCAACCCACCCTTTACCCACACCGCATCAAACCTCGCATTCGCAATTCACTGATGTTTGCTTCAGCCCCTCAATTTTCCAGTTACAGGTAGCCTCACCCCCACTCTTCTCCCATAACAATCCTGCAACCCCATCTTTTTATACTGTATATGCCCAAAAGACATCTGGGCCTCCCACTTTGTCCTGTGATACATTAATAACCCTGATGCTTCCCTTCACTGCTCCATCCCACCATGCAATCAAATCCCCTACAGATCATGCCCTGCGCCATAACCCTTCCTCAATTCTGAGAAACCCCTCCCTCCCCTCCTTCCTTAACAAGCCTAACATCAATTTCCAATGCTCCGATGCCTCTTGAACTCGTTCTCACCCTCAATTCCATTAATTACCGCGACGATGTTCTGAATATGCCACGTCCACTGCACACACCCTCTCTACCTGTGCAGTCATGTTATGTACAGTCAGTCTATCAAGCAGCATTTTAACCTCCCCGCACAATTGTGTGCTCCACCTCCACACTTCACCCCTAGCCACATCCCACAACCTCCCGTTCCTCCTGCAAAGATCCCCTAGTATACTGAGGCAAAACCCCATCCCTCGGAGTCACATCTTTTGCACACCACACAATTCAGTCACCCCCCATCGACTGCCTTGGGGAGAAGCGACCGAGGTGCTACACCAAACACTTCCTTTACAAAAGCACTTCTTGATATTGACCATCTCCTTGCTGACCCCTTAGATGCACACTTAGCGCCATCTTCTCCTCCCATCCAACAACCTGTCTAATCGCACAACATGCCCATCCCTCCTCACTGTGGTATACAACACAACGGGCCTTTACTCTCACGCAGGATTGGCAACCCCCTCTTTCAAGTGAGGTTCGAATGCGCCACAAACACCTGTAAACCATCATTACCAACTCACACCCGGCTTTGTAATTGTGCTCTTGCATTAAATGCTACATCCGCCCCTACTATGTAGAAAATCACGTGAACACATTACTTCACTCTATCCTCAACCCATTACATTCACTGACAGACACTTCAGGCAGCTGTACCTTGTTCTCCTTCGGCACTGACATGCCACTAGTTGCCTGTCTGGCATCTGCCCACCATGCTCACTACCTCACACAAAAGACCTCCTTTAAGCTGCCACCAGGTCCCTGGGCCCCTTTAGGGCCTGCCCAGTGCCAACCTCTGCCACACCTTGCATTTCCTCTGTGCCAGGGTGAAGACGTTACAGCGTCCGACAGCACTGACCGCCGTTTGGCTTAACCTGCCCTCCCGCTCCATAGCCACCTCAGAGGCCTTCACTATGAACCATGCCTCCACATTGTATACATCCACCCTGGGCATCCTGCCCTCAACCTGCTCACCACATCCTGTGACCTTGACAGTCACGGTCTCTTGAGGCTCTCTACAAAGCCACTCCTCTTTCACCACCACCAGGAGTGTCAATCAAACCATGCAGCACTGTCGCTAACGTGTCCTCCACCCACTCTCTCCTCGAGTGTCGCCCTCCACCCCTCCAGGAACGGGCCATGCTAAGGAAGACTCCCAGGCAGAGTCACACATGTCACTCAAGTAGCTCGTCCCAACTCCACACTCTGCACCCACGATGAATGTTCATCTATCGTGCACCTGAATAGGCAAACCATCACATCCTGGACACGGGCTCCACCAACAGATTGATGCCCCACATTCTTGCATTCCACACTGCGTCCGACCACACTGCCGTGTGGTCAGGGTCGACCCCACAAAGGTGACAAGTGCAGAGCTGCCCAACATAAGAACCATCAGTTAGTACAAAAAATCATCCCAATCATCGTTACGATGGTATAGGGTGTTTCAATGTCATCTTTCAGCGTTGAAGGTACTTTCAGGGACGGCCAGCATTAGCGCCCTCCATACCATCTTCCCAAGCGGTCGCCAGATGCCCAGTTCCATATCAATTCAATTCGATTCAAAGTTTATTCTCTTTAAGGATTACAATGCCTGAGTTTACAGAAATTTGGTTATTGTGCGACCCGGTGGTCTGGTGGCTAAAGCTCCCGCTTCTCACACGGAGGGCCTGGGTTTCGATTCCCGGCGGTGAGGAAATCCGACACGTTTCCTTAACCTTTTGTCCTGTTTCCACCTAGCAGCAAATAGGATACTGGGTGTTAGGCGACTGGTGTGGGTCGCTTCCTGGGGACAGATTAGGGACCCAATGGAAATAAGTTAGACATGCCTCGATGACGACCTGACTTCTTGGGTTATCCAGGGGTGGGCCTTACCCTCGGTTAAAAATCCGAAAAAATCTTAATCTTATCGTATCTTATGTAGTAAAATTGTATTTACAGAGTGTACCATAGAACGCTTAGCTTGGTTGGCATTTAGGGCAGACTTAGTTTTATCTTAATTGTAAATATTACAAATTATTGAGGTAAGTTGGTCTTATGGCTAAGTGACTAAATACTGTTTGTGAGTTTAGTATGTGAATGTGTTGTTTTGGCACAGTACATTAGTTTCAGTATTGGGAGTATCACAGGATCATTATTTTAAGAGTGAG
>NW_026467195.1:0-12495 GCF_026875155.1 Cherax quadricarinatus
ATTCTGGGTACTATCCTGCATACTGTCTTGGGTACTATCCTGCATACTGTCTTGGGTACTATCCTGCATACTGTCTTGGGTACTATTCTGCATACTGTCTTGGGTACTATTCTGGGTACTATCCTGCATACTGTCTTGGGTACTCTCCTGCATACTGTCTTGGGTACTATTCTGGGTACTATCCTGCATACTGTCTTGGGTACTCTCCTGCATACTGTCTTGGGTACTATCCTGCATACTGTCTTGGGTACTATTCTGCATACTGTCTTGGGTACTATCCTGCATACTGTCTTGGGTACTATCCTGGATACTATCCTGCATACTATCTTAGATGCCCTCCTGGGTACTATCTTTGGGACTGTGCTGGGTACTATCCTGGGTATTATCCTGGGTGCTGTCCTGGGTACTATCCAGGGTATTATCCTGGGTATTATCCTGGGTGCTGTCCTGCTTACTATCCAGGGTATTATCCTGTTTACTATCCAGGGTATTATCCTGTTTACTATCCAGGGTATTATCCTGTTTACTATCCAGGGTATTATCCTGTTTACTATCCAGGGTATTATCCTGTTTACTATCCAGGGTATTATCCTGTTTACTATCCAGGGTATTATCCTGTTTACTATCCAGGGTATTATCCTGTTTACTATCCAGGGTATTATCCTGCTTACTATCCAGGGTATTATCCTGTTTACTATCCAGGGTATTATCCTGTTTACTATCCAGGGTATTATCCTGCTTACTATCTAGGGTATTATCCTGCACACAATCTTGGGTACTATCCAGGGTATTATACTGGATACTATCCTTGGTACAAAAAAATATCAAGTTTGCTGCCCCTTCACATTTCGATTTCACTCTCAACCATCGTCTAGTTATGAAGGATATTTAGTGAAGGTTTGAACCCTAGCTGCTGAGGCTTTAGCAAGTTATCCCAGACATCCCTGGATGCTGGGCATGTAGTGCGATAACCTTGGTCGTAGGGCACATGAACAAGCCATTTGTTCCAAGAATTTAGTCCTAGTTATCGTACACGTGTTTTGAAAATTTGAAGCCGATTAGATGAGGTGTTCCTGAGTTGAGTGAAAGAAAACCGAATTGTTAGAGGCAGACGAGAAACAAAATTAATTCCACGAAATCTCTTGAAGTTTCCCCTTCGAGGGTAACTAAATAATTACTGCTGTAATTATTACGATTATCATTATTATGAATATTATCATGATTATTACTATTATCATGATTATTACTATTATCATTATCATGATATAATTATAATAGTCTTAATTTATCTAGTTTTTTCAGACAAAACTCCCGCCCAACAACTGGAGTTGTAAACTGGACGACATTTCGGTCGGTTTCTGGACCGACCGAAATGTCAGATTTTGGAAATATATTTAGTATTAATATGATGTATAATAGTTTTGATTGAACATATTTTAATGTATGGTTACAGGGGCTAGTGTTGGGTTATGGAGGAAGACTTGGAACCACTGCTTCCTTCTTCACCATTCGTTCGAAACAGCGTGCTGAGGGTCACCAGGAGACAGAAACCATTACCTCGACCTAAGCCAGTACTGCAACACACGCAGCATCCCAAACTTCACCCGGACCTTTCCACGGATTCGGAGATTTCATCTGTGTTATCGCATCCCCGTACGTATGATCGACTTCAGGGAACTGCAAGATCCGCCTCACCAGTTCGACCTCCTCTGCCTCCTCACCGGCATGGAAAGGCATTAAACAGAGGACATGGCGAGTTGAGCAAGTCACAGTCACTCGGGTATGGAGACAGCAATGGTAAAGTTACTGGGGGTGATCACCGTGTACCAGTCTCTTACGTACCTCAACAAGGACATGACCTGGCAAGGAAGACGCAATCTTTTGCTTACGGACATCAATACAAGTCATCACTCTTACGGAATGGACCAACGGCGCCTTGTACTAGTCATCTGGTCTCGTACGTGGAACATAAAGCAACACAGGAGCCTTCACGCTGCAACAATCACAAGGAAGAATCTTGCAGAGAGCAGAGATTTAAGAGCAAACAGTCTTCTATCTCAGTGCCAAGTTGCACACACACACCACAGTCATCGGCATTCAACTTACATATTCCCTCTGAACCAACTAGTCTTGAAGGTGAGACAAGAAAGGGACTCACCTCACTGTTCAAGAGAACACAGTCGTGTTCTCCAAGTCGCAAAGGGACTCCATCTACCGAGGAAAGTATATCTCATAAACATTCAAATGGTTCTTGGAGTCAAACAGTAATTGCTAGATTGCAAGGCAGGTCCCCGTCGCCCTCTCCTCACCGAGGCATCTCTCCCTCCCACACAGCCTACAAGAGGGACGACCATCCTTCAGATATGTCGCTAAAATATAGTTGTTTTCGGAGAAGTGGAAGCTTACCCATACAGAAAACCGGTGGAAAGAAACCAGAGTCACATCATCCATCAGGAGGATTGGATGTAAATTCAACACAAGAAAGATTATCCAGATCTTCCTTCGTAAAAAACCTCTTAGCTGCCTTGAAGATCCTCAAGGCAAAACAAGAGGCCTATCACCTTGGGGAGAAAGAGCCTACATGGTATGGCCACTGAAACCTTACACTGAGAGCTTGTCGCAGAATCCAGAGCATCCAGCGGACACTTCCAGGGTGACAACACTCACGAACGACACCCAGGTATTGACAACCTCACCACCCACCTTTAGTTTACCCGTGATATATCCGGGACAAGAACATCAGAGTGAAATATGCTAACCAATCAGATAATCCTGATGTAGTAGACTTTAAACTCCATTAACCAACCATCTAGTTTTATTTTCACGATTTTGCCAATTTTATAAACCGGCTAAATTAAGTTGGCCAAAAAATAGTCCTGGATGAAACGCCTCTCAATAACAGTGTCAAGAAGTTAGAATGTGTGTTAAGTACAGTAACTCTGGAATTTTTCCTTCTTTGGCAGCATCCGCAGTTCAGTCAGTCATCCACTTCAAATAACAACGTCTGGGATCTCACCAACGTCACAGGCGATGTCACGTCCAAAGTCGTCGCCACTCCAAACTCCTCCAATGGCACCACCAAAGGCGACGACATATCCCATTCTCCCGCTATAGTTGGTTCCAAGGTCGTAAAAGAGTCACTGAAGTGTGTGGAGTGCAGGTAAGTGACGTAAAAGGGAGTGGCCATCAGCTAAGTCTATATAAAAAGCTAAAAACCAACAGGAAAAAAGCTAAATTTAGCAGAGAAAGAGTGCTTAAATCTAGCAACATTTTGACGTATGTCTCACTTCACAACGATAATTCTAAATGGAGTTATGACGATTATAATAAATGAGAATGAGAGACATGGACAAGTCTCCCACTAGCTAGTAGGAAAATGTTACATAGGTGTTGTGGGTTGCATCCTGGGTGAGAACCTAACGACTAGTGAGAATAAGCCACTCTGACTCACGAAATCGTAAAGACACGTTTGTAAACAAACCATACCACAGGTGGGGTTAGAACCCGCGATCAGAGAGTCACAAAACTCCAGACCGACGCGTCGGTCTGGAGTTTTGTGACACTGATCGCTGGTTCTAACCCCACCCGTGGTATGTTAAGCCACTCTGCTTGGCTTTCAGTGGCTTATGATCCGACTTTGTTGATTTTCTCCTTATATTGTGGTTGATAAAATCGATCCTAACAATATACATAGAGAACAGAAAGGCACAACACCGTGACTGGAACAATACACAGATAACCCGCAAATAGAGAGGATCTTGTGACGATGTTGTGGTCCCGTTTGGATCATTTCGATTCCAGTTTTTTTTTTTTTAGTTTAATATGTTTATTATGCACCACATACCCATCCTGTGGGCGGTAGTCAAAAGATTACAGAGGTACATAATGGGTCCAGGGACTGGGCCTCAAAGTTTTGATAGCTGAGTCGAACCGAAATGTCGTCATAAGCTTCTCTCTCCTATGTGCGAGTTATATGTGTAATATACATAGATTTTATGCATGTTTTCAACTAGTCTTCAGCACTTTTCTATCCAATAATGCATGAATATGCATTCTTTCACTATTATGGCTCTGGTGGCTCAGGTTGTTGCTTCACACGGCGAGGGTCTGGGTTCGATTCCCAGCCAGGGAAGAAACATTGGGCGTGTTTCTTTACACCTGTTGTGTATGTTCCCATCAGTAAAATGGGTACCTGGGTGTTAGTGGACTGGTGTGGGTCACATCCTGGGTGTTAGTGGACTGGTGTGGGTCACATCCTGGGTGTTAGTGGACTGGTGTGCGTCACATCCTGGGTGCTACTGGACTGGTGTGGATCACATCCTGGGTGTTAGTGGACTGGTGTGGGTGGCATCCTGGGTGTTAGTGAACTGGTGTGGGTCACATCCTGGGTGTTAGTGGAATGGTGTGGGTCACTTTCCCGGGTGTTTTGTGGACTGGTGTGGGGTCACAACCCGGGTGTTAGTGGATGATGTGGGTCACAATCCCGGGTGTTAGTGGACTGGTGTGGGTCACATCCCTGGGTGTTAGTGGACTGGGGTGGGTCACATCCTGGGGTGTTAGTGGACGGGTGGGGTCACATCCTGGGTGTTAGTGGAATGGTGTGGGTCACATCCTGGGTGTTAGTGGACGGGTGGGGGTAGCATCCTGGGTGTTAGTGGAATGGTGTGAGTCACATCCTGGGTGTTAGTGGACTGGTGTGGGTCACATCTAAGTGTTAGTGGACTGGTGGTGGGTCACATCCTGGGACAAAACTGACCTAATTTGAGGGAAATGCTCAGCATAACAAGTGACTTCCTATATAGTAGTAAGTCACTGATGTCAGCTATGATCTGTATACCTTGTACATGTACTGGTTACCCTTTTACATGTACTGGTTATACCTTGTAAAATGTATGATATACCTTGTACTTTTTACTGATATACCTTGTACATGTCTGATATACCTTGTACATGTATGATATACCTTGTACGTGTACGGGTATACCTTTTTACACGTATTGGTATACCTTGTACATGTACTGGTATACCTTGTACATGTACTGATATACCTTGTACATGTACTGATATACCTTGTACATGTACTGATAACTTTGTACATGTACGGGTTATACCTTGTACACGTACTGGATTTCCTTGTCATGTACTGGTATACCTTGTACCGTAATGGTATCCTTGTACATGTACTGGTATACCTTGTATGGTATACCTTGTACATGTACTGGTATACCTTGTACAATGAACTGGTATACCTTGTTACATGTACTGGTATACCTTATACATGTACTGGTATACCTTTAAAACATGTATGGTATTCCTTGTACATGTACTGGTATAACTTGTACATGTACTGGGATACCTTATACATGTACTGGTATACCTTTACATGTACTGGTATGCCTTGTGCATGTACTGGTATACCTTATACATGTACTGGTATACCTTGTACATGTACTGGTTACCTTGTACATTTTACTGGTATACCTTTTTACATGTACTGGTATACCTTGTACATGTACTGGTATACCCTGTACATGTACTTTATATACCTTGTACATGTACTGGTATACCTTGTACATGTATGGTATTACCTTGTACATGTCCTTGTATACCTTTTACATGTAATGGTTTACCTTGTACATGTACTGGTATACCTTGTACATGGTTTCTGGTATACCTTGTACATGTACTGGTATACCTGTACATGTACAGGTATACCTTGTTCATGTACTGGTTAAAATTGTACATGTACTGGTATAACTTGTACATGTACTGGTATCCTTGTACTGGTATACCTTTACTGGTATCCTTTTTACATGTACTGGTATACCTTGTACATGTATGGTATACCTTATACATGTACTGGTATACCTCATACATGTACTGGTAAACCTTGTACATGTACTGGTATACCTTGTACATGTACTGGTATACCTTGTACATGTATTGGTATAACCTTTTACATGTACTGGTATACCTTATACATGTACTGATATACCTTGTACATGTACTGGTATACCTTGTACATGTACTGGTATACCTTGTACATGTATGGTATACCTGTACACGTACTGATTTACTTGTACATGTACTGGTATACCTTGTACATGTACTGGGATACCTGTAAAATGTCCTTGTATACCTTGTACATGTACTGGTATACCTTGTACATGTACTGGTATACCCTTTTAATGTACGGTATACCTTGTACTGGTATACCTTGTACTGGTATACCTTTTACTGGTATACCTTGTTTCATGTACTGGTATACTTGTACATGTACTGGTATACTTAACATGTACTGGTATACCTCATACATGTACTGGTATACCTTGTACTTTTACTGGTATACCTTGTAAAATGTACTGGTATACCTTATAATGTACTGGTATACCTTGTACATGTACTGATATACCTTGTAAATTTTATGGTATACCTTGTACATGTACTGGTATACCTTGTACATGTTACTGGTATTTCCCTGTAAAATTTTACGATATACCTTGTACATGTATGGTATACCTTGTTTCAGGTACTGGTATACCTTGTACATGTCCTTGTATACCTTGTACATGTACTGGATACCTTGTACATGTACTGGTATAACCCTTTTACATGTAGGTATACCTTTACATGTACTGGTATCCTTGTACATTTACTGGTATACCTTGTACATGTACTGGTATAACTTGTACATGTATGGTATAACTTGACATTTTACTGGTATAACTTGTACATTACTGGTATAACTTGTAGATGTACTGGTATTTCCTTGTACATGTATGGTATACCTTGTACTGTACTGGTATCTTGTACATGTACTTTTATACCTTGTACATGTACTGGTATACCTTGTACATGTACTGGTATACCTTGTACACGTTTCGGGTAAAACCTTGTGCATGTACTGGTATACCTTGTACATGTTTGGTATACCTTGTACACGTACTGGTATACCTTTTACACGTACGGTATACCTTGGCATGTTACTGGTATACCTTGTACATTGTACTGGGTATACCTTGTACATGTACTGGTATACCTTGTTTCATGTACTGGATACCTTGTACTGTACTGGTATCCTTGTACTGGTATACCTTTTTACTGGTATACCTTGTCATTTTACTGGTATACCTTGTGCATATACTGGTATACCTTTGTTTCATGTAATGGTATACCCTTTTACCTGTACTGGTATACCTTGTCATGTACTGGTATACCTTGTACATGTATTGGTATACCTTGTACATGTACTGGTATACCTTGTACATGTACTGGTATACCTTGTACTGGTATACCTTGTACATGTTACTGGTATACCTTGTAACATGTACTTTGGGATACCTTGTAATGTATGGTATACCTCATACATGTACTGGTATACCTTGTACATGTACTGGTTACCTTGTACATGTACTGGTATAACCCCTTTTTTTCATGTACAAGGTATACCAGTACATGTACAAGGTATAAACCCCTACATGTACAAGGTTATACCAGTACATGTACAAGGTATACCAGTATTGTACAAAGTATACAAGGACATGTACAGGTATACAAGGACATGTACAAGGTATACCAGACATGTACAAGGTATATCAGTACATGTACAAGGTATACCCGTACATGTTACAAGGTTATACCAGTACATGTACAAGGTATACCAGTACATGTACAAGGTATACCATTACATGTACAAGGTATACCAGTACATGACAAGGTTTACCAGTACATGTAAAGGTATTACCAGTAAAATGTACAAGGTTTTTCCAGTACATGTACAAGGATTACCGTACATGTACAAGGGATAAACCCGTCATGTACAAGGTATACCAGTTACATGTTGAGGGATTACCAGTAATTTTACAAGGTATTACCAGTACATGTACAAGGTATACCAGTACATGTACAAGGTATACCAGTACATGTACAAGGTATCCCGTACAAGGTATACCAGTACATGTACAAGGTATTCCAGTACTTTTACAAGGATTTCCAGTACATGTACAAGGTATACCAGTACATGTACAAGGTATACCAGTACAGGTACAAGGTATACCAGTACATGTACAAGGTTATACCAGTACTGTACAAGGTATAACAGTACATGTACAAGGTATACCAGTACATGTACAAGGATACCTGTACATGTACAAGGTTTTTACCAGTACAAGGTATACCAGTACATGTACAAGGTATACCGTAAATGTACAAGGTTTCCAAATACATGTACAAAGTATACCGTACATGTACAAGGTATAAAGGACATGTACAAGGTATACCAGTACATGTACAAGGTATACCAGTACATGTAAAAGGTATACCAGTACATGTTACATGTACTGGTATACCTTGTACATGTACTGGTATACCTTGTACATGTCCTTGTATACCTTGTACATTGTAATGGTATACTTTGTTCATGTACTGGTATACCTTGTACATTTACTGGTATACCTTGTACATGTACTGGTATCCTTGTACTGGTTACCCCTTTTACATGTACAGGTATAACTTGTACATGTACTGGTAACCTGTTAATGTACTGTTATACCTTGTTACATTTTACTGGTATACCTTTTTACATTTTACTGGTATACCTTGTACATGTACTGGTATACCTTGTACATGTACTGGTTAATCCCTTTTACATGTACTGGTATACCTCATACATGTACTGTATACCTTGTACATGTACTGGTTTTAAAAATTGTACATGTTTCTGGTATAAACTTGTACATGTATGGTATAACTTGTACATGTACTGGTATAACTTGTACATGTATGGTTATACCTTGTACATGTACTGGTATACCTTATACATGTACTGGTATACCTCATACATGTATGGTATACCTTGTTACATGTACTGGTATACCTTGTACATGTACAGGTATACCTTGTACATGTACTGGTATACCTTGTACATGTACTGGTATACCTTGTACATGTACTGGTAGTAAATCAAGACATAACGCTTGTGATGGTTAGTTGTTAGTTTAATATGTTTATTATGCACCACATACCCCCTCCCCGTGGGCGGTAGTTTACCACATACCCATCCTGTGGGCGGTAGTCACCACATACCCATCCTGTGGGCGGTAGTCACCACGTACCCATCCTGTGGGCGGTAGTCACCACATACCCATCCTGTGGGCGGTAGTCACCACATACCCATCCTGTGGGCGGTAGTCAAAAGATTACAGAGGTACATAATTGGTCCAGGGACTGGACTCCTGGTGGTGAGGCTGCAGCTACCGTTGTGACAGTGTGTGGTGTCATCCATGGGATGTTAAGGTTAGTGGTGATTATTTCTAGGAAGAACGAATGTTTTCTCTTTACGATTGCAAGCAAATCAGGAAACGGGTGGGGTTTGAACCCGTGGCGAGTGAGTCTGAAATCTCACAGGCCAGTGTGTTAACTGAGCCAGCTGACTATAATAAGATTCATCCAGCTAGATATATTTCTATGCATCGTAGGGAGGTTAGCATAGGCCACCACTGTGACCACAAATGCAACTTTTTACAGGCGAATTCCACATCAGCGTTGATGTGTGGCCCATGTTAACCTTCCTAAACCTGGAGGGTGTTCCGGGGGTCAACGCCTAAAGACTCGTGGTGGATCAGGGCCTGATCATCCAGGCTGTTACTGCTGGAAATGCGTAAACCAACGTACGAACCACAGCCCGGCTGATGACGTACTGACTTTAGATGTCTGTTAAGTGCCTTCTTGAAGACAGGGGTCTATTGGTAATCCCCCTTATGTACGCTGGGAGGCAGTTGAACAGTCTAGGGCCCCGAACACTTACTGTGTGATCTCTGTGTACTCGTGGCACCCCTGCTTTTCATTGGGGAAATTTTGCATCACCTGCCGAGTCTTTTGCTTTCGTAGGGAGTCATTTTCGTGTGCAGATTTGGCACTAGTCCCTCTAGGATTTTCCAAATGTATATTATGTATCTTTCTCGCCTGCTTTCCAAGGAGTACAGATCAAGGGACATCAACCGTTCCCAGTAATTTAGGTGCTTTGATTATTTTCCAGGTCAGCAATTTCACCAGCCTTGAAGAGGGCAGTTAGCGTACAGTTGTGTTCCAGCCTAGAGAGAGCAAGCGATTTGAAGAGAATCATCATAGGATTGGCATCCCTAGTTTTAAAGGTTCTCATTATCCATCCTATCATTTTCCCAGCAGATGTAATAATAATAATAATAATTATTATCTTTATTTCTACCAGTACATGTACAAGGTATACCAGTACATGTACAAGGTATACCAGTACATGTACAAGGTATACCAGTACATGTACAAGGTATACCAGTACATGTACAAGGTATACCAGTACATGTACAAGGTATACCAGTACATGTACAAGGTATACCACTACATGTACAAGGTATACCACTACATGTACAAGGTATACCACTACATGTACAAGGTATACAGACCATAGCTGACATCAATGACATACTACTGTATAGAAAGTCACTTGTTATGCTGAGCATTTCCCGAAAATTGTCAGTTTTGTCCCAAGATGTGACCCACACCAGTCCACTAACACCCAGGATGTGACCCACACCAGTCCACTAACACCCAGGATGTGACCCACACCAGTCCACTAACACCCAGGGTGTGACCCACACCAGTCCACTAACACCCAGGGTGTGACCCACACCAGTCCACTAACACCCAGGATGTGACCCACACCAGTCCACTAACACCCAGGATGTGACCCACACCAGTCCACTAACACCCAGGATGTGACCCACACCAGTCCACTAACACCCAGGATGTTGACCCACACCAGTCCACTAACACCCAGGATGTGACCCACACCAGTCACTAACACCCAGGATGTGACCCACACCAGTCAACTAACACCCAGGATGTGACCCACACCAGTCCAGTAACACCCAGGATGTGACCCACACCAGTCCACTAACACCCAGGATGTGACCCACACCAGTCCACTAACACCCAGCATGTGACCCACACCAGTCCACTAACACCCAGGATGTGACCCACACCAGTCCACTAACACCCAGGATGTGACCCACACCAGTCCACTAACACCCAGGATGCCACCCACACCAGTCCACTAACACCAGGATGTGACCCACACCAGTCCACTAACACCCAGGATGCCACCCACAACAGTCCACTAACACCCAGGATGCGACCCACACCAGTCCACTAACACCCAGGATGCGACCCACACCAGTCCACTAACACCCAGGATGCCACCCACACCAGTCCACTAACACCCAGGATGCCACCCACACCAGTCCACTAACACCCAGGATGCGACCCACACCAGTCCACTAACACCCAGGATGCCACCCACACCAGTCCACTAACACCCAGGATGCCACCCACACCAGTCCACTAACACTTAGGTACCCATTTTACTGATGGGTGAACAGGGACAACAGGTGTACGGAAACACGCCCAATGTTTCCACCCTTGTCGGGAATCGAACCACGGACCTTCAGCGTGTGAAGCAAGAGCTATCATGCCTGCCAGGCCATGGGCCGGGTAGATACTTTGTGATCTCTGAATGTGAGATTCTGTGACATTATCACTCCCAGGTCCTTCACATTAGTTTTTCGTTCTACTGTGTGGCTGGAATTTGTTTTATACGCAGTTTTTTATTTCTTGTTTTCCATAGCGGAATTATAGATAATTGTCTACACTTAACTTCATATGACTTCGTCATGTAAATTCTGGTATGTCAACAAAGGAGGGAACGGTGGTGTGGCTTACGTCTCTGTTAGATATGAAGATGATGAACACTGGGAGCCAGTACTGTACCTTGTGGGACACTGGGAGCCAGTACTGTACCTTGTGGGACACTGGGAGCCAGTACTGTACCTTGTGGGACACTGGGATAGCCAGTACTGTACCTTGTGGGACACTGGGAGCCAGTACTGTACCTTGTGGAACACTGGGAGCCAGTACTGTACCTTGTGGAACACTGGGAGCCAGTACTGTACCTTGTGGAATCACTGGGAGCCAGTACTGTACCTTGTGGAACACTGGGAGCCAGTACTGTACCTTGTGGAACACTGGGAGCCAGTACTGTACCTTGTGGGACACTGGGAGCCAGTACTGTACCTTGTGGAACACTGGGAGCCAGTACTGTACCTTGTGGAACACTGGGAACCAGTACTGTACCTTGTGGAACACTGGGAGCCAGTATTGTACTTGTGGAACACTAAGAGCCAGTACTGTGCCTTGTGGAACACTGGGAGCCAGTACTGTACCTTGTGGAACACTGGGAGCCAGTACTGTACCATGTGGAACACTGGGAGCCAGTACTGTGCCTTGTGGAACACTGGGAGCCAGTATTGTACCTTGTGGAACACTAAGAGCCAGTACTGTGCCTTGTGGAACACTGGGAGCCAGTACTGTACCTTGTGGAACACTGGGAGCCAGTACTGTACCTTGTGGAACACTGGGAGCCAGTACTGTACCTTGTGGAAACTGGGAGGCTACTGTCCTTTT
>NW_026467196.1:0-13801 GCF_026875155.1 Cherax quadricarinatus
AATTTTTTTTATGAAAAAAAAATTTTAACGGGGGTCCACTGTTACTTCTAAATTTTTGTTCTGAGCACTCTGCAAAAACAGTGATTGTGTGTGATGTGAGTGAGGTGAAAGTGTTGAATGATGAAAGTATTTTCTTTTTGGGATTTTCTTTCTTTTGGATCACCCTGCCTCGGTGGGAGACGGCTGACTTGTTGAAAAAAAAAAAAAGTGTCATGAGGATAAGCAGTTAAAATGAAAGGGTGCTTTGTATGCAGACAAATTAGCATTTATATTTGCCTCCTAAGCTTTTATTTTCCTTGTACATCATCCTTTGCATTCAGTGCTGCTCTTTCATTTTCAACAGTTACAAAAAGATTCTTTTTTTTTCTGGGTCCTGGGTGTTAAGGACATTGCTCCTGCAGATACCTTCTTATGTTCTTTCAGTTCAGGGCATATATATATTACAGTTATTTTTGCACCTTCTTATATACGGATCATCAATCTTTATTTTTAATTAAATTTTTTTTTTTTTGTTGTACCCCAAAGGTTGTATAGTAACCTCTAAACTAGGTTAAGAGCTCAAATATTATTTTTTGATCTAGAGAAGTAACTTTCAACCTTCTTATTCTAGATATGGATTAATTATTGCTGTGATAATTACTTTCCAATTTATGATGATCCAACGTATGTTTGTCTTGTAACCTTTAATTAATGTTGGTCATAAACACTTGATCTATAGGTCAGACTGAGCTGAGTTTGCAGAGGGAAATTTAGATAATACTATAACCTTGAGTATCAGATTTGAGCAGGTTTGGATATAGTAAGGTGTTAAAACACTGGATGTCTTGCCCTGGAACTCACTGGTCTGTTTAGTAATGAGAAGCTGTTTTTAACCCTTTTGCTGTCGAGACCCCTGCTACACAAACTTGCTCTTGGTGTCAAAGATTTTCAGGAAAAAAAAAAAACTAAAATTTCTTATGAAATTGATAGAGAACCTTTTCATGGTGTAAGGAAACCAAAACTGCAAAATTTAAGGGGAAACTTGTGGAATACACATTATCGATTTTGCCCACTTTGAGCCCTATTTTCGGCCAATTCCATTGTTCCAGTCGACCAAACTCATGGCTATTTCGCTAGAACTACTTTTGTTCTATCGATTTTAGTAAAGAAGCCGCCATTTACCAATTTCAACTACCCAATAAAGTGATCAGAAATTGGTAATTTGGCCAATTTCATAAACGATTGAAGGAAGGCCATTTTCAAAATAGGGTCCAGAGTAAACTGTGTAAATATTCCTAGCACTAAAATAACATTTTCTCTGTTCATTATCACATCTCCAGGCCCCTCTATTACACTTGCATCCTTTTTGAATTTTTATTCACACAAAAAAATAAAAGATTTACTGCTTTGCAGTAATGGTATTGGACATGTGACGTGATTTGTTTGCTCATGAACATCAGCAAAAATTGAACATTTCCGCTACTTTGAGCTAATTTTGAAGGTAATTTTAGTCCTAAACCATTCTGTAATTTATCTTCCCATTTCTGTCAATGAGACCAAAAAAAATGAGAATACAACCTAAAACCATATGAAAATGCACTGCCAAAGTCGCTGTTGTAAAGGAAAACACTGTCGGATTTTTTTTTTTCCATGCACTGCGTGCTGCAGGATATTTTATACTGTGCACACTGACCATTCCGACCCATTCTCTCATATGTAGCCTACCACTTTCTGTCTCCTGCAAGATTAGAATCGCTTGAATTTTGGCGTACTATTACGGACGACACTGACGGATTCCAAACCGTAATGTTACAGGACAACAGTGAAAGGTTAAAATGAGTATCTCTTTTTTGGTCATCCTCTTTCGAGTGCCTGTCAGTTTTGGAAAGATACTCACTCGACGAGAGCTGGACAAATGAGAGACTTTTGGCCATCTTTAGAGAAATACCTAGTGCCAATCAAATATTGATTGATGATTATTGCCTACAAGTAGTTGATTGATTGATTTTTGTACTTATCAAAGATGAGACAGGTTGACTCCATTTCACCCTGTACTCAACCTGATGACCTCATCGTGCTGTTTTCTTAAGTCTCTCTTTCAGTGCAGACTGACTTAAACTAATTACCACCATTTTTTACGTGATGTCAGCCCCCCTTTTTCTTCCATGGCATTGAAAGTCCTATATGGTTTTAGCTTTTGTTTTTTGTGACTAATAATAATACTCTTTTCAATACAGTTTTGAATGTGCTTGCTTAAAACATGTTGAATTAGTTTTGTCCAAGTTTACAGTGGTCCTGAAATTGACCAAGTTTTTCTTTTATCTAAATGTCAGTTCAACCCAATTTTATTTGTTCCTTGTTTTTTTTTCAGTTTAGTCAAATAGTGTTTTATATGCAAACGTTTGTTCTATATTAAATAGTTACTTTATTTACATATTAAATATAGAACAAAAAGTTATAAAAGTGTGTGTTTTGTGTTCATCACTTGCTATTTGTTTACTGCAGCTGGGCTGTGTTTTGAGGTGACAAAAGTTTGATATCAACAAAAAAGCAGATGGATTTAAGATGTTTGGTGACATTGGTATTCACTGATATAAAGGTGGAAATAGGAGTGGGCTCAGGATTCAATTAACTTTGAGGAACAACCCGATAAGTTATAAGTAAAGTGAAGAGTTATAATGTTACATATGGTGTCGTCATTAATGTAAGATTTGATAAAGTACTTAAGTATATGACCGCTAATCCTTCATGTTTCAGTTAGAGTATAATGTATTAACCAGTATTACCACCTCTTGCAGATATTGGACAGTTTGGATATTTGTTTTTATGAAGATGTTTTAGCACTTTGACTGTTTCAATAACATTGTTCATTTTTTGTCCTGTAATAAAACTGGTATTGATGGTAAATATTGTTTCATCTATAAAAGGTATATATTTTGCGTTATTATTATTTGTTCAACGCTTTTTTGTAGTATTGATAGATTTGAAATTGGCGTGTAGATGTGACTATGATTGAACTGTGCCATAAAAGTAAGTCTGTTATTGTATGTATTAGTGCTAAAGATGTTTTTGGAGGAAAATTCATTGACGTGTTCTGTAGCTTAGTTTCTTTTTAGTCAGGGTTGATGAGGTGGTTTTTTACTGGTCATGATGAAAAAAAGGGAGGGAAGGGTTTGCATCTGGACTCCCATTACCACTAGGTAAGCTTGCACATAACATTATAATATAGTAAACAGAGCTATGAGCCTAGCCCACTTTGTGAATAATGGCCATAGGATGTATAACATTGCTTATGGGATTTGAAGAATTTGTAGCAGTGGAACTTGAGTATGTAATGGAGTACAGTGGGACCTCAGTTAACCGATATTAATCCATTCCAGAGAGCTTGTCCTTAATCGATTTTATCATGAGCTGATTATTTTCCCCATAAGAAATATGGTAATCCAATTAATTCATCCGTTTTGCTGTCGGAGCAAGAACAGAATAGTACTTCAATATGACGCCATATCAACTCTAAACAGCTTTAATTTTTATCTATCACAATTCATCTATATGACAAAACAATATTAATAACATAGAAACATGATATATACTCGTAAATGAATAATATGTCATAATGTATAAGAGTAAGTGTTGGGTGTACATATTGTGGAGAGGCTCGGCCGCACCACTATCCACAAATAATACATGAAACCTCGGCCTTATGAATGCCCCACCAGCGAATTTTTCAGGATACGAAGATCACTCGATAGTTTTTTGCTTCTGAAAACGTACGCAATTTCAGGATACAGACTTCCCCCTCAAGGAGAGGTTTCCTTGGTGAGGGGCTCGTGATCAAGGGAATTTGGATCTGTGGCTCCACACTTCCCTAATTAATTATAATAATAAAATAATTTATTATATTATACATGCCGTACTAATGATAATCGCTGCACAGGCCCTGTTGGCCCATACTTAGGAAGGTCCTTCACCAGATCCAACCCACTAATAGATAAACGTACCCAAAAATAAGTGTTGACAATTCTATATACTCTTCTTGACTGTGTGCTAATGGAGTACAGAAACTGACATCGATGAAATGATGAACATTGACAATGATGGACCTGTGTGCAATCCTGAGTGATGGTGAATTAGATGAATTGTGCTATATAAATAAGCCGTAAGTGATTTTAACATATTGAAGTATTTTTGTCATGCCTCCTGAGAGCAGGAATTCTGGGGAATGGGATAAATGCCAGATAATTAATTTAAATGAGGAAATTGACGCACATACCGAACCAATTGGGATACGAACTAGGTCATGCAACGGATTCAATTCGTAAGCCAGTTTCCACTGTATGTATATGTACGTAATTTATAAATAAGAAATATTTACATCTTGATTTATAATAAGAAATATTTGCACTTACCTTGGGAGATGTAGTTTAATTATGTAGTATGATGGAGTGTAAGCGGGCATGCAGTAGTGTAGCGAGCAGGCAGGGAGTGTAGCGGGCAAGCAGGGAGTGTACGGGCATGCAGGGGAGTGTCTCGGGCATGCAGGGAGTGTAGCGGGCATGCAGGGAGTGTTAGCGGCAATGCAGGGAGTGTAGCGGCCAATGCTGGGGATGTAGCGGGCATGCAGGGATTGTAGCGGGCAATGCAGGAGTGTAGCGGGCATGCAGGAGTGTAGCGGTCATGCAGGGGAGTGTAGCGGCATGCCAGGGGTGTACGGGCATGCAGGAGTGTAGCGCATGCAGGGAGTACGGGCCATGCAGGGAGTGTAGCGGGCATGCGGAGTGTAAGCGGGCATGCAGGGAGTGTAGCGGGCATGGCAGGGAGTGTACGGCATTCAGGGATGTAGCGGGCATGCAGGGAGTGTACGGGCATGCAGGGAGTGTACGGCATGCAGGGGTGTAGCGGGTATGTAAGGCAAGAGGAAGATAGTTTATTAATGCTTCAATGTGACGCTAATATCTCTACGCTTATTTATCTACTATCACAATTACATTTAATATGACATAATAAAACAATATTAATAGCATAGAAACCAGATATATACTCTAAAATGAATAAAATGTCATAATGTAATGTGAGGATAACTAAGTGTTTTAAGTGTTGTTGTTGTTTAACAAAGGCCACTGAGAGAAGAAGCCATACATAGTAGTGGTGAGGAGGCGTCGGCCACCACCACTATCCACAAACAATAGTGTAATTTATAACAAAGAAATATATACATTTTAATTTACAAATAAGTAAGTTCATTGAGGTATATGCGATAGTCAGGCGCTTACAGAAGTCTCCGGGCCCTAGGCTATTCAGTTCGCGGGCCCCTTTGGAGTACGGGTAAGCTAGCGACCCCTTCCAGCTTGGGGGTGGGGGGTCGGTGTGAGCCTGTTTAAGTCTAATTAAAATCATTCTGGCTATTTTAGATTAAATTTAATAGGTAAGTACATCAAGCCACCAAAACCATTACCAATAGCATTATAACTTATCTTGTTAAATCATGCATGTTTTTTTAAAAGAGAATAAACTCAAGACAGCATAGTATCACTAAGATTAGGCTAACAGTAGTGATATCATGTACCTATTATATTTCCGTACATAACCACTAGTACAGCACTATTATTCCCTTATAAATCCTGACCATTAATTGTTATCATTGCATCACGGCATAAGAATTATATCATATCATATAAACTCAAGAAAGTAAAGAATTGTTTATATTCACAGGCACTTCTTAAATAAACTTTTCTTCTGGATGTCATATGGAAAATCATCAATTATATTCTGAAAATCCCTATTCTTGTTAGCTCAGACTCATGGTCACAAGGCTAGTTACACAATTTGTCTTGGCTCATTGTTGAACGGAGCTGTTTTTTCACTCTTTTTCAAACAGAAAATGAACGTTCTCCTTCACAGTTATAGCTGGAAGTGTTAGGTAAAGGCGAATACACTATGGCAACATAGGAAGGTTCTGAGATACGCATTCTTAATGTTTCAAAGCAGCTGGAGGTGCACATTTTTTTCAGGTGAGCTTTAATCTGATTCATATACCCAGACAAATAACTATTTCCTTCACACAAATGTTCCGCACATCTGCTGAAAGGTGTTGTTGCAACTTTAATGCAGCTTCTCTCATGCTGCATCTGGGAAACATAGTAGTAATTTTGAACAGATATCCAAACTTGTCATTGAGATTCTGGTAAGATTTCTTTTCTTTTCAACCAATACTGTAATCTTGAATCCAGAATGACGAAGTATGTAGCTTCTTCCATTTAGCCTTGTAGAGTCAACACAATTTCATTGTCTGGCTCCTTCAAAATTTGCGTTCCTCTTCTTGACCGCTGATGATCAGCCCGGTAACTGTAGTCTTTTCACCAGCATTTAGCTTTCTCGTACAAACATTTCAAAAGCTTCATCTTTGCGAAGTGAGCTACAAATTCCACTAAGCCTGCATAGAGGTTAGAGCACAAGTAGCCATTCAATTTCAATTTTCCTGAAGTGTCTGGTTCGTGGCAATTTTAACCGTTCCAAATACAGTCCCAAAGCACACAAGAGTAAGGCCAATTCAAATGTTCCAAGTTTGATGCTAAGCTGGCTCTTCGCTCTTGTAGTTGCTCCTGGTCTCACCTCTGCTATTTGGATAAAAAAAAAAAATAAAAAAGGGGGGGGGTGGGGGGGGGGGGAGGGGGGGGGGGGGGGAAACAAGCAGAACGTATTTCAGCCAAGCTGTCTTTCAAAGCATGTTTGCATCTAAGCTGCGCTGCGCTGACACCTGTTGTTGGATAATGATTTGGATGACATCTCCATGATGGTTGACTTGAGTATACTCCCACCGATGCGTTGAAGCAGAGAAAAATTAGAGTGCTTGTAAAAGTCCAAAACAAATGAAACTGCAGCGCACAACACTCCGCAGCTACATGACCCAACAAGATTAAGAAGAGAAGGTGCTGAGCAGGGCACATATTCAGAATGGGTTGATTGCTTGACACGGCTTGCAATCCAAAATATTACCCGACTTTACTTGCATTGTCGAAGCTCTGGCCAACGGCAATTCCATATAGAGAGATCATGTTCCAAGCAGAGGATACAGTACTACATTCATCATTGGTTTCTCCCATCATGGCCTGAAAGAGGAATGATTTTTATAAAAGCACTCACAGGCTTACACTGGAGTCGACAAAGCGAACCATGCATGTCAATTGATCTTATTGAAAATATCTGGTGTTGAATCTACACTTATTGCAAAGTATTTTGCAGTTTTCACAGCTGCTATGATGTTATTGAGGACCTTCTTAGTCATCAGTTCAATAAATTCATTGCATATAGTAGATGACATGTAAGATACAGTGCCTCTTCCTGCATTCCCAAGGCGTGACACATGATTTGCTAAGAATGGATCGAATTGTGCTAACAGTTCTATGATCCCTAGGAAATTGCCATTGTTTTCCGAACCAAAAACCTCATTTTCTCCACGGAAAGCAAGTCCTCTTAGAGCTAAGAATTTTACAACAGCAACAACTCTTTCTAGAACTTTTCTCCAATAAGTGCGCTCTTTTTCAGTTTGATTTTCCAAATGAGAATCCAATAAGCCTTTTTTCTGTGCACGAAATACACTGGCTAAAATGCAGCTCCTGTGAGTGGTGCTGTTTTCATGTTCCTCGAAACGCTTGGAATTTTTCCAGTCATTGAACCCCTGTGTGAAGGTATTTTCTTTGGTAGAAAATAGCTTGCATGCTGAACAGTACACTTTTCCTGAGCTTTCAGAGTATACCATCCATGATCTTTTCACAGTTTCTGAATTTGCAAGCTTCCTATAAAACATAGATGACTTTAAACAACGACGACTTCCATCATCATAAATCCTTGCTGATTTCCTAAAGTCAATGTTCAGAGTTTGACTGAAGTTTTCTGCAATGAAAGCATTACGTAGAGAATCTGGGATTACATTTGGCCATGAGGCAGGATCTTTTAAGACAAATCCTGTGGATGAAATGTCCGTTGAGACATTGAGAGGAGACACAAAAGAAGTAGATGCTGGCTGAGAAATAATGGAGGGAGGGCTTCCTGTATGATCTGACGTATCTGCAGATTCAACTGTACTGGTAACATCAGAAACTGTTTTCGTGAGCATGTCTGTGATCTTTCTGCAGCTTCCTACATCTTTCTTTTTCTGTTCTTCTTCTTGAATTTTCTTCTTTCTTTTCTGTGACCCACTCGCATAAGAACGTCCAACATCACGTTCACGAGATGCCATAATGAGGATGTATCACTGTCTGTAATCATGCAAATACAAATTTTTCATTATCAATTATTATTAATTTTTTAATTATTATTAAAAAAAATTTCTGTCAATTTGGGGGGATATGGCCCTTGTAGGCCCCCTTTCATCTGGCTGCGCATCTAAAAAATTAACACTGTTACCAGAATAGGAGTCATTACAGAACTTTTACCATAGAATTAGGTTAGTGATTTGGGCTACGAATATTTTACTAATTCATCCTCCTTGATCTCCAATTTAACTAAACAGAAAATCATACGAGTCCAAGAAACAATGCACGATGTTTTTATTACCATTTTCATAAACTAAAACTAATCATTATGTTTGCATTGATATATGGGCCTACCACCATAGATAAGGACATGTGAATTTAAAGGAATGCAGGGGACATTTTCAGTTTCACCCAACAACGATTTTTCTGATGGGCCTTATGTGTTTCTGGGGAAATATGTAGTAAATTAATTGATGTTTACATCTCTTCCGTCGCAACTGAAAATAAGCTTTTTTGCCGAACGGAAGTGATGTAGATCATCAATTGAATTGAGATCTGTTATTGAAATATATTAAAGACTTAAAGTCAGGGACAAAGTGCTTCTTAAAACTACAAACGGAAAGTCAGTTTGCGTTTTTTTTTTTTTTAGGGTTTTTCTTATGATAGGTTTTTACCAAAAATGGCGTCTTTACTGGTCCATGCGTCTTTACTGGTTCAAGTTAACCCTATCAGTACCTCCCTTAACATTTAGAAGGCGAAAACAAACATTTATCCATTAACACATCAATGTCTATCAACAACAACTTCAGTTAATTTTCACAGTACAAGTCTAGATAAGGTTGTTATTTACTACAGAAATTGGAGAGGAATCTCCCTACTCACCATTAGCGGGAAAACACATGCTGTCTGATGTAAACAAAGGCGTGTTGTTGAGTGTTGCCATTCTACGTGTTCTTAGATTTATTTATTTTTATTTTATTTTTTTTCATTATTTATTTTTGTTTTGATTAATTTTTAAAAATCAATTTTACTCTCCAAACACTTGAACTTTTTAGGTAGGGACCCCTTTGCACTTGCACCATGTGCGCAGTCTTGGATGAGCCCCTGAACCCCTTGGACCGCAGGGCCCCCATATGCGCGGGGGCTAGGCAATGCCTAGAGTTATTTGCCTATGCGGTTAATCCGGCCACTGACTACAGTGGGCTCCCTAGTATATAGATGATAAAGGCTAAAGTGTCACTTGAAAACAGGTGAATTTGTAAATGAAGTGATAAGCCTATAGAGGCAGGTACCAGAAGTCGCCAGAAACTTACCACAGTGGTCAGCTGTTTTAATAATCTTCCTGGCTGCTAGTGTACTCGCATATAATCTAGTGATACCAGTGAATAGCAGAATACAGTGTTGAAGTAGCAAACTAACAGTATTATAATGGTACTTAGTGGAGTGGAGTGACTTTCATTTGTTTCTTTTTTCTTGAATCCAGACGTATATCTGTGAATTTCATATAACCTGTTGTTACCAGCTGGTCGCCAATATAAACAACGAAGAAGCAATTATTACTACAGAAAAGCATCCTTCCTCCAAATTTCCCACAGTCAACTATAGTGATAATTATAGCAATTATTGTGGTGGAGACGAAAAAAAAAACTGAAAAGCTAGAAACAGTGATTGATAAACAAGGGTTGAAGGCTCGACCGTTCATAATTGTGCCAGCTGTTGTGCAGTTTTCAGAGGATTTGGTGTTGTCGACTCAGGACCAGTCAGCGCCTCCCCCCCTCTCGCTGGGGGGAGGCTGAGGGTGTGTGTAGTAAACAGTGACCCTCTCATACGCTCACCCCTGCCATCTCCCCCGCCTCACCCACCCCAACTACCACGACGCCACCCATTGTAGAGGGTACTTCCCCCTAACCCACGATGCAGCGATGGCACTGCAGCCCACAGGGAGTGCCGGGCTCACAGGAACTTCCACTACAGGGGACAGCAATCGTGGAGTTCGTCCGCGAGGCAGCTGTCAGGTGTTGCCACACCCCGGGCAGTGTGTTACTCATTTCTCAAGCTTCAAACATCCGTGCACACGAGGGCCTGGGTCTTCACTCAACTTGGGCGTCCCACCAGGAAGGCTGGACATGTCCCTAGGGGACTCTCCATTGGGCTGGTTAACGGAGGTCACTGGCCTTCTTGGACCTCTTGGGGGGGGTCGATGGTGCTCGTGCAGCAGCAGATCCCTGGGCAACTTGTGCTGTTGGCAATGGCTGTCTAACGAGGAGAGACAGGGCAACCTAGGCAAATCTGTTGTTGGGGCAATGGATGAATTCCTGCCTATGTTTGTTAACTGCTCATTACTCTTGTTAATTTTGTCTATGATTGATATGTGATAATGTGTTTATCATTCATTTACTTTGAAAACTTGTCATGATTTTGACAGCTCTACCTGGAGTCATTACCTTGTAATTTCTCATGATTAATGGGTGTTTATGATTCATTACTTTGCAATTATTCAATGACGTGACCAGCTCTACCTGGAGTCATTACTTTGTAACTTGGTCATGATTATGACCAGATGTAGTTCTTCATTTACCATTGTAACTTGCTCTGTATCCAAAACTTTGTGTCCAGTCCCTGGACCAATTATGTGCCTCTGCTAATCTTTTGACTACCGCCCACAGGATGGGTTATGGTGGTGCATATAAACATATTAAACTTAACTAAAAACTGCCAGAAATCACCGGCTCTTCACACGCAATTATACTTTTGTACAAGCAAATCACATATTACTCGGGTAGATAATCTTCAAGTAGATTCCTTCATGTGTTTAGCCCCCCAAATCACGACTAGTATGTTTTAAAAAGTGACCCACTGATCAGATCACAATCGACTGGTCCGAACCATCGACTGGGGTCCGAACCCTTTTGGTCGAACCCTTGACTGGTTCAAACGGATTCGGTGGACAATTAAAGCAGACTGTAAATGGATGGGTTGTAGGCGCCCTTATCAAACACAAAAATAAAATGTATATCAGGAACGTACACGGTAAGCTGTCTCCCAATATACAAGTACGTTAGAGGAATAGAAATACAAATAGGCTTTAGAGCCTCTTTAGGAGGTTATTAATAGAGTATTCAAGAGGTTGTAGTAAAATTACAGTAAATCAACCATTCAAATCATTATGAGCTCTGTATAGTCTGCATTGTCAATAAAACAACGGACTTCCACATGGAATATAAATTGTCATTTTGTTGAATTGGTGTCACGCCCCTTGTGCAGATATCCAAGAACTAGCTACAAGCGTATTAAAACGGGAAGTGTTTTGGTTATGCTCAAATGAGGGAAAATCTGTGGACTAAAATCACAAGGGTATTAAAAGAAGGATAACATCAAAGCTGCTTCATAGACAACGGAGCTTTCGACAACAGATGGGAACATAAAGTCTTGGGGCTGCTAATGGTTAATGCCCTTGATACTGGCCCATTGTAGTCAGAAACTGTAAGGCTGGAGGTGATGTTCCTGGTAGGTCAGTAAAATGTGGCGCTGTAGTGCTTGTCCTGGGAGACAGTAATAGTGAAGGCTGGAGGTGCTCTCCTGGGAGGACAGCAATGGCGAAGCTGGCGAAGCTGGAGGTGCTGTCCGGGAGACAGTAAGTGGTGAAGCTGGGGGGTTGCTGTCCTGGGAGACAGTAATGGTGAAGGACTGGAGGTGCTGTCCTGGGACGACAGTAATGGTGAAGGTGGGGTGCTGTCCTGGGAGACAGTAATGGTGAAGCTGAGATTTTGTCCAGGTAGTCGGGATATTATACTCAGGAAGGAATACATATAAAATGACCTCATAGGGGACAGGAGCGTACGTGGGGAAACAAGCGTAGCAAAGATACAGATAAAATAAAAACCAATATTACAAACTAGAAATACCACAGGATTAGCAAACAAATAGGGGGGAGGGGGAGGACTCCACTAGCAATTTTGAGGATATATTACCAAAAACAAATTGGTTGGGAGGGCTCCATTGTTGGTGCTAGGAGGATAGGAATAAGACAAGGAAACAAGCACCAACAGGGAATACAGTCACAGAAACCCAAGGCAATGGGAAGTAACCAAGCCTGTGCACATACTATGCACTGGTATCTGCAGACATGGGGAACTGAAAAAACAGACGGGAGTGCAACTATGACTACCCTAGAAAATGCCATGCCCATATTTGCCTGGAGTTTACCTGGAGAGAGTTCCGGGGATCAACGCCCCCGCGGCCGGTCTGTGACCATGCCTCCTGGTGGACCAGAGCCTGATCTACCAGGCTGTTGTTTGCTGGCTGCACGCAAACCAACGTACGAGCCACAGCCCGGCTGATCCGAACTGACTTAGGTGCTTGTCCAGTGCCAGCTTGAAGACTCCCGGGGGTTTCTGTTGGTAATCCCCCTTTATGTGTGCTGGGAGACAGTTGAACAGTCTCGGGCCCCTGACACTTATTGTATGGTCTCTTAACGTGCTAGTGAAAACCCCTGCTTTTCTTTGGGGGGATGGTGCATCGTCTGCCAAGTCTTTTGCTTTCGTAGTGAGTGATTTTTCTGTGCAAGTTCGGTACTAGTCCTCTAGGATTTTCCGGGTGTATATAATCATGTATCTTCCCTCCTGCGTTCCCGGAATACAGGTTTAGGAACCTCAAGCGCTCCCAATAATTGAGGTGTTTATCTCCGTTATGCCCCCGTGAAAGTTCTCTGTACATTTTCTAGGTCGGCAATTTCACCTGCCTTGAAAGGTGCTGTTAGTGTGCAGCAATATTCCAGCCTAGATAGAACAAGTGACCTGAAGAGTGTCATCATGGGCTTGGTTCCCTAGGTTTTGAAGGTTCTCATTATCCCTCCGTCATTTTTCTAGCGATGCGATTGATACAATGTTATGGTCCTTGAAGGTGAGATCCTCCGACATGATCACTCCCAGGTCTTTGACGTTGGTGTTTCGCTCTATTTTGTGGCCAGAATTTGTTTTGTACTTGATGAAAAATTTAATTTCCTCATGTTTACCATATCTGAGTAATTGAAATTTCTCATCGTTGAACTTCATATTGTTTTCTGCAGCCCACTGAAAGATTTGGTTGATGTCCGCCTGGAGCTTTACAGTGTCTGCAATGGAAGGGCACTGTCATGCAGATTCGGGTGTCAAACTGCAAAGAAAGACACGGTGCTGTGGCTGACATCCTTGTCTATGTCGGATATGAGGATGAGGGAAAAAGATGGGAGCGAGTACTGTGCCTTGTGGAACAGAGCTTTTCACCGTAGCTGCCTCGGACTTTACTCTGTTGACGACTACTCTCTGTTTCTGTTAGTGAGGAAATTATAGATCCATCGACCGACTTTTCCCGTTATTCCTTTAGCACGCAATTTGTGCGCTATTACGCCATGGTCACACTTGTCGAAGGCTTTGCAAAGTCTGTATATATTACATCTGCATTCTTTTTGTCTTCTAGTGCATTTAGGACCTTGTCGTAGTGAAACCAAAAGTTGAGACAGACAGGAGCGACCTGTTCTAAACCCATGTTGCCCTGGTTGTGTAACTGATGGGTTTTAGGGGGGTTTT
>NW_026467197.1:0-5000 GCF_026875155.1 Cherax quadricarinatus
ATATATATATATATATAATATATATTATTTATATATATTTATATATATATATATATATATATATATATTTATATATATATTTTTGATAGATAGATAGATAGATAGATTAGATAGATAACACTGGTAATTTGCAGAAGTGGATGCGATGGGTTGGGGTTAATATGAAACGTTGTGGTTTTCTGGTTGGCTGGGTGCATGAGGGAACCTCATTACGTCTGATACTGTGGTTGGGACAAAAATCTTCAACAATGGCACGACCAGCGCAGAAATTAATTCTGAAGGGTGGGACGTGAGCCAGAGAGGATCACTGATCACCTGGCAGAGTTTTGTGTGTGTCGCAGCCGAAGTTTTTAATGAATCTGATACCGTTGAGCTAGAGGAGAGAGAGTGAGAGAAAAACGAGGAATAGTGAAAGAGTTGAAATGATTTCGTGGGAAATTTAGAATTTAATTTTACAGCCACTTTTACCTCCCTACCATATATTTTATATATATATATAAATATATATATAAAATATATATTTTTAAATATATATATATATATATATATATTATATATATATATATATATATATATTTATATATATATATATATATATATGTATATATATATATATAAATATAAATATTATATATATAATTATATATATATTATAATTATATATATATATATATATATATATATATATATTAACACATCGGCCGTCTCGCACCAAGGCAGGGTGGCCCGAAAAAGGAAAACTTTCATCGTCATTCACTCCATCACTGTTTGCAGAGGGTTGCTTTACATACAGTTATAAAAACTGCAACATTAACACCCCTCCTTCAGAGTACAGACACTGTACTTCCCATCTCCGGACTCAGGTCCAGCCTCCCGGGTTTCCCTGAATCCCTTCATAGATGTTACTTTGCTCACACTCCAACAGTACGTCAAGTATTAAAAACCATTTGTCTCCATTACTCCTATCATATATGCTCATGCACGCTTGCTGGAAGCCCAAGCCCTCTTTACACAAAAAACCTCCTTTACCCCCTCCTTCCAACCCTTTTAGCCGACCCCTACCCCGCCTTCCCTTCATACAGATTTATACACTCTCGAAGTCATTCTGTTTTGCACCATTCTCTCTACATGTTGAACCACCTCAACAAACCCCTCCTCAGCCCTTGGTAATCCCACACCTTCTCCTAATTTCATAACTACGAATTCTCTGCATTATAATCACACCACACATTGGGCCCTCAGACATAAACATCTCCACTTCCTCCGCCTTCTTCTCGTTGCAACATTCATCACCCATGCTTAACACCATGCAAGAGTTTGGTACAACTATACTCTCATACAATCCCCTCTTTGCTTCCACTGACAAAATTCTTTGTCTCCACAGACTCCTAGTGCACCACTCACCCTTCTCCCCTCATCTTTTTGGGTGATTCACCTAATCCTTCATAGACCCATCTGCTGACACGTCCACTCCTAAAAAAATCTGACTACATTCACCTCCTCCATACTCTCTCCCCTCAATCTGATATTCCAATCTTTCGTCATCTAATCTTTTTTGTTTTTCTCATAACCTTACCTTTTTTCCTATATTAAACTTTTAATTTTCTTCTTGTACATACCCTGCTAAATTCATCCATCCTACCATCCAGATGGTCACTACTTAGTGTCGTTATATTATCTCCTTGTTCCTGATTCTGTGTCGCTGTTGTTGTTATATTGCTGTTCGGCTTATCAGTCGTTTTATTGTTCAAGCAAGCTGTTCTGATTGCCAGGTTGGTCAAGAATTAGTTTATGTGAGGATTTTAGTCAGTCACGGTTAAGTCTAGTCGAGTCTTGAGACATAGTGAACTACTTAGAGCACTTACACACTGTTACAAAAAAACGCGTTTTCTAAAAGCTTAGAGATCTCCAGTGAATACTAGAAAGGACTGCCCTTCTAGCATCCAGCCTGTTACGGGGGTTTTCGTAACAAGTAGTCAGTATCCTTGTCCAATTATCCATTAAATTCAGTATGATTCAATAGTGCTTCAGGATTACAACTGGGGTTGGCTACTAACTAGAGAAATTAAAATTTAATAAATTTATTAAGTCTAGAGGTATATTATCAAATTAAATTTAATATTAAATTAATCATAGTAATCAAAATAATATTAATCACTTCTCTCGTATACAGTATTATTGTGCTGAAAGCATATATCACATTTATAATTCTTAAGTACCGTCTGGTACATTAACATTTAATAAGATATTACAAATATGTACAAGTAAGTTTGTGTGTATGTGTGTAAGTGCTCTAAGTAGTCGCTATGTCTCAAGACTCGACTAGACTTAAACAAGTGACTGACAAAGTCCCAAAATAAACTAACTTCTTGACCAACTGGCAGTTAGAACAGTCGCTTGAACAATAAAAAGAATGCTAAACCAATAGCAATATAACAAGCAACTGCGACACTGAATCAGGAACAAGGAGATAATATAACGACAGCTAGTAGGGACCATCTGCAGATCCTCCACAAAGTCACCAAACTCCCATACTACTGAATCTAAGTTCAGCATAAGAAAATCCCCGACTGTGATAATATACAGATACCAGTACAAGTTAGGTCAGAAAGCTACAGCTCAGGACCTGAGTTACTCAGTGTGTCTATGCGACTCACAACCTCAGTATAACGTCGAAAATCACTAAGTCTATACAGTGTTCTGTGAACAGAGTTCTACAGAACTAACAAGAATAATGAGACAAGAGACGATCTTCCAACAAGGGCCAATAAGGAAGAGTTAGGCACTTGTCAGGAATACGTCCAACCGCCAAGAGAGTCTAGACCAGACTGAATACTTCAGGCGAGGTGAGGACAACCCCCCTCCCTCGATCACGTGATAGCTCCGTGGACAGCTGAAGCTCAGAAACAGAAGCCGGCAGTCTAACGAGCCACAAGCGATAATTACAGTAGTTAGACAATCAAGACTTGAACTGAGCACATAATATGTTAAATCCTACCTAACAACATAACTAAGTCAAATAATAATATAAAGCAATACATTTACGATTTAGTTATTATCGCAAATATAAGCAATATAAAATTATATGAAAAGGTAATAAATATATATATACATAGTCATTTCAACCCTTTCAGGGGTTGCAACACACACATACACACAAACTTACTTGTATATACTTGTATTATGTTATTAAATGCTAACAATGTACCAGACGGTATTTAAAAGCAATAAAGATGTGATATGTACCTTCAGCACAATACTACTGTACACGAGAGAAGTGTAGGAACTTGTATCCTACATTACATTCAATTGATTACTATAATTTACTTTGATAATATACGCCTAGACAACTTAATTGTTAATAAACTTATTAAATTTTATTTTCTTTAGTTAGTAGTCTACCAGTTGTAATCCTGAAGCACTATTGAATCTTAATAAATTCTAATGAATAATTGGACCAGGATACTGATTACTTGTTACAAAAAACCCAGTGACAGGCTGGATGCTAGAAGGGCAGTCCTTTCTAGTATTCACTGAAGATCTCTATGCTTATTAGATATCGCGTTTTTTGTAACATATGACAACTTCCACTTTGTGGTTGTTTCTTTATCTTTTAACTCCACACCTCTTGCCAAGACCCTAGCATTCACTTTTCTTACAACCCCATCTATCTCTCCCTTTGTTCCTCCCTGTGTGTGTATGTCTCTCTCTCTCTGTCTCTCTCTCTCTCTCTCTCTCTCTCTCTCTCTCTTCTCTCTCTCTCTCTCTCTCTCTCTCTCTCTCTCTCTCTCTCTCTCTCTCTCTCTCTCTCTCTCTCTCTCTCATTTCTCTCTCTTTTCTCTCTCTTTCTCTCTCTTTCCTCTCTACTCTCTTTCTCTCTCTTTCTCTCTCTTTCTCCATATATATATATATATATATAATATATATATATATTATATATATATAATATAATATATATATATATATTATATATATATATATATATATATATTGACAGCATAAAAGAGAGTAAGGGTCCTGAGAGGATTTTCAGCAGAAAGAAGCCAGCAATAAGCCTCTTGTATAATTAAAGTGGCAGCTTTTAGTGTGGAGGCTGAGGTTGCCTAGTGTGGAGGCTGAGGTTGCCTAGTGTGGAGGCTAAGGTTGCCTAGTGTGGAGGCTGAGGTTGCCTAGTGTGGAGGCTAAGGTTGCCTAGTGTGGAGGCTGAGGTTGCCTAGTGTGGAGGCTGAGGTTGCCTAGTGTGGAGGCTGACAGACACAAGGGCAGACACAATGACAGAAACAAGCACAGGGAGAGACACAGGAAGAGACATACAGGCACATGGAGAGACAGAGAGAGAGAGACATACACACACAGGGACTAACAAAGGGAGAGATTGGAGACAGCTTGACCTGTTCACTTTAACCATGTCATTGAAAGTCTCCGCCACAGAGATTAACAAAACGTAATGGTTTTTTGGGGATGAAGGATGATCAGACCTTTGATGTTACCAACCTCTCCTCCTCTTCCTTCCATCACCTCCCCTCCCCCTCCCATCCCCTTCCCTTCCATCATTTCCCCTCCCCTTTCCCCCACCCTCACCTTAAAACACACCTTCTCTTCATTCCCTCCCCTCCCCACATCGCTTCATCTTGCCTCTCCTCCATAACCCTCACCTCCCATCCCATTCCATCCATCATTTCTAGCCACCTCCCCTCTTCTCCCTAACCTCCCTCACCTCTCAAACAAATTAAACAAGGGGTGCCACAAAGAGGAGTATCACACAGGCAGTCCCCCCTTCTCTCTACCATTAAATTAGAGTGCCAAGTGCATCGCGGTGCATCACATTAGTGTCAAGGTTCACTCACCCATGATTGTGTCACTTTCACACCCATGAACGAATTTATTGCACCCATGAACACTATATTGTCCCATGAAGGATATTTTACACCTACATTCTCAAACTGCTTCAGTGTAGCAACACTGAAGCAGTGAATAATATGTCAATGAACAATGATTTT
>NW_026467197.1:10000-11669 GCF_026875155.1 Cherax quadricarinatus
CACACACCTGACCCTCCATCACACGCTCTGACCCTCCATCACACACTCTGACCCTCCCACACACTCTGACCCTCCATCACACATTGACCCTCCACCACACACTCTGAACCTCCACCACACAATCTGACTCTCGATCACACACTCTGATTCTCCATCACACACTCTGACCCTCCACCACCCTTGGCCCTCCACCACACTCTCTGACCCTCCACCACACCTCTGACCCTCCAACACGCACTCTGACCCTCCACCACACACTCTGACCCTCCATCACACACTCTGAACCTCCGCCACACACTCTGACCCTCCATCACACACTCTGACCCTCCAACAAAACCACTCTGACCCTCCACACTCACTCTGACCCCTCCACCCACACTCTGACCCACTGACCCTCTATCACCACTCCGACCCTTCACCACACACTCTGATTCTAATCCACACAACTCTGGGCCCTCCCATCACACACTGTGACCCTCCACCCACACACTCTGACCCTCCACCACACACCTTTAACTCTCCATCACACACTCTGATTCTCCCCCACCCCTCTGACCCTCCACCCACACACTCTGACCCTCCACCACACACTCTGACCCTCCACCACACACTCTGACCGTCCATCACACACTCTGGCCTCCACCACCACACTTGACCCTCCCCACACACTCTGGCCCTCAACAACTTGACCCTCACCACACAAATCTGGCCCTCCATCACACACTCTGACCCTCCCCCCACACACTCGACCCTCCACCAAACACTCTGGCCCCCCATCACACTCTCTGACCCTCACCACACACTCTGAAATTTTCCACCACACACTCTGATTCTCCACCACACACTCTGGCCCCTCCTCCACACACTCTGAAAACCCCCACCACACACCCTGCCCACAACCACCACTATCATCACCACCATTCACACCAACACCATCACCACCACCACCACCACTTCCACAATCACCACCACCATCACCACCATCACAACCACCACTATCACCACCAACACCACCATCACCACCACCACCACTACCATCACCACCATCACCACCACCCAAACCATCACCACACCACCACTACCACCATCACCACCATCCCACCACCACTACCACCATCATCACCACCAACATAACCACCACTACCACCATCAGCATCACCCACCACTACCACCATCACAACCACCAACATCACCACCATCACCACAACGAACATCACCAACCACCACCACTACCACCATCACCACCCACATCACCAATACCACCATTACCACCATCACCATCACCACCCCTACCCCTCACCACCACCATCACCACCACCACAACCACTACCACCATCAGCATCACCACAACTACCCCCATCACAACCACCAACATCACCACCACCACCACTACCACCATCACCATCACCAACATCACCCCACCACCATACCACCCATCACCACCACCAACATCACCACCAACACCCTACCACCACACCACCCAACTCACCAACACCACCCCACCAAATACCACCACCAAACCCCCCTCATCACCACCCAAAAAACCACCCCCCACCACTACCACCAACACCCCCACCAACATCACCACCACCCAACCACCCAAACCAAACCCTCACCACCCACCAACACACCAACACCACCACTAAAAACCCAAAATCACCAACCCCCC
>NW_026467198.1:0-13851 GCF_026875155.1 Cherax quadricarinatus
CCATTGTTTTGACAGCGGAAGGGGGAGTACAATGAGAAAATATGTCCTTTGCAGCGCCCGACTTCTTCCCCCAAAACAATTTTAAGCCACACACTCGCACAAAGGGGAGGGGGGGGGAAAAAGGAGGAGGAGGGGAGGAGGAGGGGGGGGAGGAGGAGAGGATAGGTGGGAAGAGATGATGATGGGAGATGAATGATGATGATATGATGAGATGATGGAAGATGAGATGATGATGAATGATGTATATGTTGTTTGTTTGTTTTGTAAACAAGTTTTGTAAAAACAATATTGATAATTATTTTTGTGTGCTTATTGTTTTTGTATACAACGAGTGTACAGTGGACCCCCGCTAACGATGGCATCACATAGCGATTAATCCGCATACCGCTTGCTTTAATCGCAAAAACTTTGCCGCCCCATACCAAATTTAAAAACCCGCTCACCGATTTTCGCCGAGAACGCGTCCAATTGTGCGCCCTCAGCCAGCCTCCATGTCCGCCCGTGCCATTGTTTACCAGCCCCCTTTCCGCGTAACATCCAAGCATACACTGGGAATATTTCGTATTATTTACAGTGTTTTCGGTGCTGTTTCTGGAAAATAAGTGCCCAAAGGGCCCCAAGAAAGCTTCTAGTGCCAACCGTACACCAATAAGGGTGAGAATTCCAAATAGAAAAAAAGAAAGAGATCATTGAAAAGTATGAAGTGGAGTGCGTATCGCCGACCTAGTCAAGTTGTACAAGAAACCCCAATCAACCATCGCTACTATTGTGGGAAACCAGAAAGACAATAAAGGAAGCTGTTCTTGCCAAAGGTTAAACTGTGTTTTCGAAACAAAGACGCAAGTGATGGAAGATGTTGAGGGGACTCTTATTGGTGTGGATAAATGAAAAACAGCTAGCAGGAGATAGCGTCTCTCAAGCGATCATATGTGAAAAGGTTTAGAAAGTTGCATGAGGATTTAATTAAAAAAATGCCTGCAACTAGTGATGATGTGAGTAAATTTTAAGGCCAGCAAAGGTTGGTTTGAGAGATTTAAGAAGCGTAAGTGGCATCCTAGTGTGATAAGGCATGGAGGCTGCCAGTTCGGACCACAAAGCGGCTGAAAAATAGTGCAGGATTCAAGGAGTACATAGACAGTGAAGGAACTGAAACCTGAACAAGTGTTTAATTGTGATGAAACAGGCCTTGTTCTGGAAGAAATGCCAAGCAGGACCTACATTACTCAGGAGAAAAGGCACCCCAGGACATAAGCCTATGAAAGACGGGCTTACTTTGTTGATGGGTGCCAAATTTGCTAGTGGTGATTGCAAAGTTAAGCCTTTATTATTTGTAATCACTCTGAAACTCCCAGAGCGTTCAGGCAAAAAGAAGTCCTCAAGGATAATTTGTGTTGTGTGGAGGCAAACAGTAAGGCATGGGTCACTAGGACTTTTTCTATAACTGGTTACACCATGCATTTGCCCCCAATGTGAAAGATTACCTAACTGAAAAAAAAATTAGAACTTAAGTGCCTCCTGGTGTTAGACAGTGCCCCTGGTCATCCTACAGACGTGCAGAGCGACTTTATGGGGGGCATGACTTCATTAAGGTGAAGTTTTTTCCTCCAAAAACCACTCCTCTCCCCGCAGCCCATGGACCACCAGGTTATTGCAAACTTCAAAAAACTGTACACAAAAGCTCTGTTTTAAAGGTGCTTTGTATGACCTCAGAAACTCAACTGACTCTAAGAGAGTTTTGGAAAAGAGCACTTAATATCCTCAATTGTGTAAACCTTATAGGTAAGGCTTGGAGGGAGTGACTAAGAAGACCTTGAACTCTGCTTGGGAAAAAACCCGTGGCCAGAATGTGTAGACAAAAGGATTTTGAAGGGTTTGGGGCTAACCCTGAGAGGATTATTCCAGTTGAGGAATCCATTGTGGCATTGGGAAAGTCCTTGGGTTGGAGGTTAGTGGGGAGGATGTGGAAGAGTTGGTGGGGGAGGACAATGAAGAACTAACCACTGATGAGCTGATAGATCAACTTTAAGAGCAAGAGGCCCCGACCTGAGGAAAACTGGTTTTAGAGGGGGGGGAGAGAGAAATTGAAGAAGTTGCCTACTACAAAGATTAAGGAAATCTGTGCAAGTGGCTGAAGTGCAAACCTTCATGGATAAAATCACCCTCACACAGCATTGCAAGCCGTGCTGGTGATTATTACACTGACAATGTTGTGAAACACTTTAGGGAAGTCATAAAGGAACGAGAGGTACAGGCCACTATGGACAGATATGTTGTGCGACAAAACTCCAGTGACTCTGAAGCTGGTCCTAGTGGCATTAAAGAAGAAGGGAAGTAACCCCAGAAAGACTTGCCACCTCAAGTCTTAATGGAAGGGATTCCCTTCTAAACACTAACACTCTCTCTCCCCTCCTCCCATCCCATCAATCATCACCAGATCTTCAATAAAAGTAAGTGTCATGTAAGTGTGCATGCCTTTTTCAGTTTGTGTGTATTAAAATAACATTTCATGTGGTAAAAAATTTTTTTTTTCATACTTTTGGGTGTCTTGCACGGATTAATTTTATTTCCATTATTTCTTATGGGGAAAATTCATTCACATACCGATTATTTCGCATAACAATTACCCCTCTTGCACGGATTAAAATCGTTATGCGGGGGTCCACTGTATATATATACATTGCACCTTACTTGGTCTCATAGGCCACATAAGTTATGTGAAAAAATAAAATAGTGAAAAAAAAAACAAAAAACCTTCAATTAACAAGTAAACTAAAGTTTACCAGGTGAGCGGCAGTCGCCGCTGTTGCCATACGCGGCTCATTTTCTGCAAACTTCACGGCTCTATATCTCGGTAAGTACCGATGGCAAAAAAATTTTTTTTGGACTAAAAACACTCAGAAAAATAATCTTAACATTTTCATAAGAAAAAATAATTTTTTTTTTTTGAATATTTGGCGACATAGAATGACAGTTTCAGAGAGGGGCCTGAAACAGTCAAAGGGTTAATAACATATACACCTACCATCCGACTTACGACCTGCTCGACTTATGACCACTCGACTTACGACCGTGTTTTTTATGCCAAATTTCTAGGAAATAAACAACTATTTGTGTTGTACACAGTGTTTATCCTAAACCTTACAGTATAAAATACAGTATGTACTAACAATATAAAAAGTAAAGTAAAACATGAAATACCAAAATAAAACAATAAAATAAAGTCATTACAAAAATGTTTTGTTTATATTCAGTAGTAAAGTTCGACTTACGACCATTTCGACTTACAATCGGTTTCTCGGAACAGAACTCGGTTGTAAGTCGGATGATAGGTGTATTATTAATAATAATAATACATGTTATTATTAATAACATGTATTATCATTAACTTGCCTGCTTTTACATACAAAAAGCTTCTCAAGTATTGTCACCAATTATTGCAACACTCTTTTACAAACCCATTGAATCCTCTACCTTCCCAACAATCCTCAAATAGCGAGGGTCACTCTGATCACAAAGGAAGTGTCCAAATTGACTTGAATAACTACAGACCAATATCTAACTTACCACTGCTCTCTAAAATCTTTGAAAAATTAATTCATAGACGATCTATCCTGCCTCGTCTCACACAACGTATTAAACCCTTGTCAGTTTGGATTCAGGAATAATAAAAACACAAATGATGCTATCATACTCATGCTAGAACTATTGTATACCGCACATGAAAAAAAAGAAGTCCCACTGGGCATTTTCATTGATTTACGTAAAGCTTTTGATACAGTCGACCATGAACTGCTGTACTCCAAATTAATGCACATGGTATCAGAGGTCACTCCCTCAACTACCTAAAATCATACCTTAGTAACAGAACTCAATATGTGTATGCAAATGATGCAAACTTCCACCCAACCAATCACAGAAGGAGTCCCACAAGGAAGTGTCCTTGGACCACTCCTCTTTCTCATCTACATCAATGATATACCGAATGCATCACTGCTACTCAAACCCATATTATTTGCAGATGACACTACATATGTCTTTTCCCACCCAAACACAGTCATACTAGCAAACACAGTCAATGCCGAATTACAGAAAATATCTGCTGGATGATGACTAACAAACTTACCCTGAACACTGATAAAACCTATTTCATTCAGTTTGGAAACAAAGCTGCAAATGACCCAATTAACATAATGCTAAATGGATCATCAGTCACAAGACCTCACAGAGGGAAAATTCCTAGGTAATCCACCTTGAGAGTAGCCTTAAGTTCCAGACACACATACAACAAATCACCAAGAAAATCTCCAAGACTGTAGGCATACTATCAAAGATAAGGTACTATGTTCCACAATCAGCTCTCCTGGCACTGTACCATGCACTCATATACCCTTATCTTACATATGGAATTTGTGCATGGGGATCAACAACATCCAATCACCTAAAATCCCTAATAACCCAGCAAAAGGCATCAGTAAGAATGATAACAAATTCCCACTCCCGCAAACATACTCCGCCAATTTTCAAAAGTCTGAATCTGCTCACCATTAAGAACATCCATACTTATTCATGTGCCTACTACATACACAGAACAATACACACAAATATAAACCCTCCACTCAAACTTCTCTTCACCAACCTTAACAGGACACATGACCACAACACAAGACACAGATCTCTTTTTGATATACCTCATGTCCATATCACACTGTGTAAAAACTCTATGCACATAAAGGGCCCCAAAATATAAAATTCATTACCAGAAGATACTAAAGTAACCCAGTCTGAAAATCAATGTAAGACTCTTCTCAAAAGCCACTTAATCACCTTAGACTAAATGCTAAATACTCAGTACACACATACTCATTCATGTACTCCCATATCATAACTTCAACAATCACTTTGAACCTTTTATCCATTGTTGACAGGAATATAATTGAATCATTGTTTTCACAAAAAACATTTTCGAATATATGAGTACGTATATCTTTTGTCTTATACAAATTTTGATTCATTTATAATTAATAATCTACTGTACAACTATGAAATAATTGCTATCCTACTGTACAACTATGAAATAATCCTTAGTGTTAAGTACTCTGTAAGCCAATAGTGTTAAGTTGGCCCATAATGCCTAGGCATAATAGAGGCTCTCTTTGCATTGCAACCCACTACTGTAAATACAAAATCTCAATGTACTGTTTGCAAAGACATAAAATAAATAAATAAAAAATAAATCATTATTATTATTACTATTATTAATATTATTACAGTGGAACCCCGACTTACGATGTCCTCAACCTACATTAAAATTGACTTACAATGCTTGTCAGCATAAAAATTTGACCCCAACCTACGTTGAAAAACTTGACTTACATCATTTGTCCCGAACACAGCTGTCTGGGCCATCTGGTCTGAGCGCCTCAGCTGAGGCGCTCAGGGTGGACAGTTGCACGCATACATTCGATAAATTTTGTATTATACCAGTGTTTTTAGTGCTTGTAACTGTTATATAAGCAACCATGGGCCCAAAGAAAGCTTCTAGTGCCAACACTGTGGTAAAAATACTATCGAAATACTATCGTACCATGGTCAGCTGCTGCTGCACCACTTTCAGCTGCTGCTGCTGCTGTAGCACCGTCAGTTGCTGCTGCAACATGGTCAGCTGCTGCTGCTGTAGCACCGTCAGCTGCTGCTGCACCACGGTCAGCTGTACTACTCAAAGATGTGGAGAGACTGTTATTGGTGTGGCTTATCGAGAATACCGAGAAATAATTAATCCTCGAGTGTTAGCCACTCAGGATAACTCATGAAAGTCAGTGTATCATCGAGGATTGTCTAACTTATTTCCATTAGAGTCCTTAATCTTTTCCCCCAGGATGAGACCCACACCAGTCGACTAACACCCAGGTGAACAGGAAAAAATGCCTGAAACTAGTGCTCATATTGGTGAATTTAAGGTCAGCAAAAGTTGGTTTGAGAGATTTAAGAATCGTAGTGGCATACACAGTGTAATAAGGCCTGTTCTGAAAGAAAATGCCAAATAGGACCTACATTACTCAGGAGGAAAAGGCACTCCCAGGATACAGTGTCTCATCACTCATCACTACATCTTCAATAAAGGTGTCATTTATTCTTCATTTAGTACACTAATACATGCACAATATATATTGTGCATTATCCTTCTTTTTGTGTGAAGGAAAATGTATACATGTACATCTACCATCCGACTTATACGACCTGCTCGACATACGTCCACTCGACTTATGACCGTGCATCTGCAGCTGGGCTGGGCCGACTGATGCATACCTCTGTACAATATTTGACGATACTCACGGCGGCAATGCGCCATGCAGGCAGCATCAGTAACCCTGTCCTATCAGCAGCATCATACTGTATTAACTGTACTAACTGGACAGTAAATTTCACCATAGCCCCTAAGATGAAGTCTGAATCTTGCACTGGAGATTGTGGCAAGAAAGGCTCTTACTCTCGAACTCTCTATTTGTTTTCACTGTTGCACATAAACCTGTCTGTATCTGTCTGCCTGTATATCTGTGTCTGTCTGTTCATCTGTCTTTCTTTCTACCTGTGTGTTTGTTTTTCTGTCTACCTGTGTGTCTGTCTTTCTGTCTACCTGTGTCTGTCTTTCTTTATGTCTGCTTGTCTGTCACAGAGCCACTCATTAATCCATTCAGGGTTCACAGGCCCTCTCCAAGACTTATTCTCAGGATCCCCCAAATTTCAAAAAAAAAAAAAAAAAGATTTTTTCTTATGAAAAGATAGTTTTTTTTTTTTCTAAACATTATAGGCTAAACAAATTTTTTTTACCATCAATACTTACTGAGATACGGAGGCGTGAAGTTGACAGAAAATGCCCGGTATATGGTAACATCGCCGACTGCCATCACCCGGTATTGCTTGCTTTTGTTTTTTAGGTACTATTTTCAATTATTTTTAAAAATTTTTTCCAAGTAACTTTTATGGCCTGTGAGACCAATATTAGCGTATTTTATAATTTTTTTCTCTTTATTTACTACACAATAACTCCACAAACACTGTTGTCCTTATATTGTTTATAATTGTTTACACACACAAACAATAAAAAATGTTGTTTATTACTATTTTTCTATATTGTATATACATATATACGGTCACAGGGAATATTTCTAGAAGTTCTGCAGTCTGTGGAAGTCTTTGAAACATGGTGTCATGCACAGTGGTGTTTTGCACTCCTCACACATAAAACGAGTGTCTCTGCATTGTTGTGGGCGTTTTTTTGTATGTGCACAGACGTAACACCTCTTCTGAGCCTTTTTCTTGAAAGCAGTAGCAGGCAGTTTTACTAGGAAGTGATCATCATGCTTCAGACGAGAAGGCAGTTGTTGATAATTTAGTGGGCGGTCTATTGCAGGTGTTGTTCCTTGGTACTTGAATACTATTTGTCTGATGACAGACAAACAGAATTTGCCATATGATGGTTTGTTTCTGGTCCTCATCTTATACATATTATAAGCATAGAGCATGGAAATGTCCAGAAGATGGAATAAGAGTTTTATGTACCACTTATAACTCTTGCGAACACAATCAGCAAACCCAATCTGCATGTCACATTTGTCCAATGAGTGCATACTGAGGGTGTAATCAATCACAGCTGTAGGTTTTAGAACTGGTCCATTGTTCTCTCTATGCTGCCTGCTAGTGTTCGTCATTTCGTTAGGGTGAGCTGATGACAACAGTGTGACATCTCGTTTGTCATGCCACCGAAATGCCATGATGTCATTGGCAGCAAACGCCTGCACCTCACCTCTACGAGTGCAAGCATCAAACCTGGGCATATGTTTACGATTTGCACGCACTGTGCCACACACATCTGTTATGTTCACTCGCAAAAAATCACTGAGTGGGGGGCTTGTGTACCAGTTATCATTATATAATATATGCCCCTTACCAAGGTATGGTTCTATCATTGTTCTAACCACATCACCAGAGATGCCCAATAACCTCCTGGTATTTTGCAATATATAACTTCCAGTGTACACAATAATATCCAATACCAGACCACTGTAACAATCACAAAGCACAAACAACTTTATACAAGAGCATTTCCTCTTGCTTGAGTCTTCTTTGAACAGAATCAAAAACTCGTCAATTACAAGCTTCCTGAAGAGATAAAAGTACATATTGAATTTCTCTTTCAGATACACAAACACATTCCTAATCTTATATAACCTGTTGTTTCTGTCAGGTCTGGTTTTGTCTGAGAAGTGAAGCATACGTAATAGTAGCACAAATCGATTCACTCCCATTATATCACTGAAACCTGGGGTTGCAATCAGGCGGTCTGTTGACCAGTATGATTTCACACTGTGCTTATACACATGTGGCATAAGCATTATTGTGGCAAAGAAAAGATACATCTCAGCGACAGTTGTCTCCTTCCACCTGTGTAGCCGTGAGTTTGGTGAAAGTATTGTGTTTGCCATGGTGTACTCGTAGTATCTGTTGCTTTCCCTGACAATATTTTCCATCAGGGATTCATCAAAGAACAACTCAAAACATTCCAGTTCAGTGGCATTGTTCCCCAGTGTACAATATGGCCATATTCCACTTTGGCTTTCATCAAACTGGTGGGGATATGGAAAAAAATTGACAGGTTCCTGCCAATCCTAGGTGCAGTCTGCTGCTGGGTACTGAACAATGACAGGTGGTTGTGGTTGTGGAGGCTGGTGTGGTGGGTGGGTGCGGGATGGTGGCCTTTGTTGTAGATCAGCTGAGGCAGCGGCGTGGGTGGCAGCATGGCCCACTACTGGTGCCTCACCAGCAGCACCACAACTACCACCACCATGCACATTTTCCATCCCAATTGCAACACTATCATCGTCATTTTCACTGTCTGTTCCTGTTGTACAGCCTCAGGATGTACTCCGAGATGTACTCCCTCCCCTTGGAATAGCATATGGCACACTACCAGAGCGCATATATCGTCATATATACTGACGCATCACTGGAGAATATTACACTTCACTATCACTACCGGAACTGGTTTCAAGAGCTTGTAGTTCATATTCACTATCACTGTCATCTCCAATGCTCACATCTGAGTCTGGGATTTGGGAAAATAGGAGTTTCCTCTTTGATTCTGGTACAACTGAACGTGAACAAGATGGCCCAACAGCAGAGGTGGAAGGCTGAGGGTCGTCTGGGTTTTCCTCACTATTACCGATATTATGGCCATTAGTTTCGGTCAAAACCTCACCAAAACCTTGAAACTCATCTTCACTGGTACTTCCATCAGTATTAGAACTGTCACTGGGGAGCAAAAGTGTCCCAATTCACCGAGGAGTGAGGAGCTTCTTACCGCGAGGCATGGTGAACAAGGTCTACTAAAATGGCGTTCCCACAATGCGCCACTGGGTCCAAGATTTTTTTCTACTGCGCACACCGACCACACACACCCATTCTCTCACCTCTAGGCCCACCAGCCTTTTCCAGCGAGATTTGAAGGCGCTAGAATTTATGCGTACTAATACGTCAAGGACCCTGGCACATAAGCCATACTAGTACAGCCAAAAACCTGAAAGGGTTAACCCTTAAATGGTCCAAATGTATGTATACGTTCTCTCGCGTAGCACCCCAAATTTTTTGAGAAAAAACAATTTTTTTTAGAGGAAAAAAGAGCATGTGGTATTTAGGCATCCCCAATTTTTTTCATATGGTGCACAGAGAGTGCGCACACCCATTCTCTCATGTCTAGGTGACTCAGGCTCATTGTGGCAGTGTTGAATAAATGACAAAGGAAACGTATATATACGTTTGGGGCACTACGCGAGAGAACATATATACAGTAGGGCCCCACTTATATGGCTGGTTAGGTTCCAGGCTACCGCCGTAAAATGGAAACTGCCGTAAAGTGGAACACCTTTTTTTTTCCTTATAAATGCATATAAAAGCTAGATAACATATTTACACTGACATATATTAAATTAGCAATAGAACTAAGCATTAAAAAACACCATGAAAAGTAAAAATACACACACAGTACATTTATTACTTACCTTAAATTACTTAATATGAATGTGTGAGAGGTGAGTGGCAATGTAGGTATTGAATCAGATCATGAGATGGCAGACCATCATTCTCTAATTCTTCAACTAATTTGATTCGTTTTGGAGACTTGTGTGAAACTTTTGAAGGAGTGTATGCTGCTGTTGATGTTGAAGGCTGCTGAAGGCTAGCTGTTGATGTTGAAGGCTACTGAAGGCTAGCTGTTGATGTTGAAGGCTGTTGAAGGCTAGCTGTTGATGTTGAAGGCTACTGAAGGCTAGCTGTTGATGTTGAAGGCTGTTGAAGGCTAGCTGTTGATGTTGAAGGCTACTGAAGGCTAGCTGTTGATGTTGAAGGCTACTGAAGGCTAGCTGTTGATGTTGAAGGCTGTTCAAGGCTAGCTGTTGATGTTGAAGGCTGTTCAAGGCTAGCTGTTGATGTTGAAGGCTACTGAAGGCTAGCTGTTGATGTTGAAGGCTGTTCAAGGCTAGCTGTTGATGTTGAAGGCTGTTCAAGGCTAGCTGTTGATGTTGAAGGCTACTGAAGGCTAGCTGTTGATGTTGAAGGCTGTTCAAGGCTAGCTGTTGATGTTGAAGGCTGTTCAAGGCTAGCTGTTGATGTTGAAGGCTGTTCAAGGCTAGCTGTTGATGTTGAAGGCTGTTCAAGGCTAGCTGTTGATGTTGAAGGCTGTTCAAGGCTAGCTGTTGATGTTGAAGGTTGCCATGATATTTTCTTAAAGTAAGAAAGCATTGAACTTTGCCTCATGGATTTTTTTTCCTTTCCCTTAAAATTTCTTTATAGCATGTAACAGCATGGAAAAGGGATGCATTCACTGTTGAACTTTGTTCAAAATTTGGATCAATCTTCTCAAAAATTGCCATTGCTGTTTCTATATGGTTGATAGCTGCTTCTAAATCCTGGGTTTTCATTTCTTTAATAGTAACAGGACTATCATCAGGATGGATCTCCTCTTCATGAAATTTCTTTCTTTGCTCTTTAATCAGAAGGTCTTGGTCAGGGCCCGGGTTTAAAAATTTTTCCCCGGGCCCTAGGTTATTCAACTGGGTGGGGCCCCTTTGAGTTACGGGTAAGCAAAGCGACCCCTTCCAGCTTGGGGAGGGGGGGTTGGTGTGAGCTTTTTTAAAGGTCTAATTAAATACATTCTGGCTATTTAGATTAAATTTAATAGGGAAGCACATCAAGACAACAAAACCTTTTAAACCAACAGCAATTTTAACTATCTTGTTAAATCATGCATTTTAAAGAATAAACTCAAGACAGCATAGTATTACTAGATTAGGCTATTAAAGTAGTGACATCATGTACCTATTATATCAGCAAACCACAATAGCACTATTATTCCCTTTATAAATCACTGACCATTATTTGTTATCATTGCATCATGCATAAGACTATCAAATCATATAAACCTCAAGAAAGTAAATTGTTTATATTCACAGGCACTTCTTAAATAAACTTTTTTCTGGATTTCATATTGGCAAAATCATCATTATATTCTGAAAATAAAATATTTCTTGTTAGATCAGACTCAATGATCAACAAGGCTAGGTTACACAATTTGTCTTGGCTCATTGTTGAACGGAGCTGGTTTTTTCACTCTTTTCAAAACAGAAAATGAACGTTCTCCTTTCACAGTTAGTAGCTGGAAGGGTTAGGTAAAGGCGATACACTATGTCAACATTAGGGAAGGTTTCTGAGATACCGGGCATTTCTTAAATGTTTCAAAAGCAGCTGAGGGCGCACATTTTTCAGGGGAGCTTTAATCTGATTCATATACCCAGAAAAATGAACTTTTTCTTCAACAAATGTGTCCTGAAACATCTGCTGAAAAGGTGTTGTTGCAACTTTAATGCAGTTTTCTCTCAATTCTGCATCTGGCATAGTAGTAATTTTGAACAGAAATCCAAACTTGTCATTGAGATTCTGGTAATTCTTTTCTTTCACTAATTCTGTAATCAGTGAATCCAGAATGATGAAGTATGTAGCTGTTTTTACATTTTTCTGCCTTGGTAGCAACCCCAATTTCATTGTCTGGCTCTTCAAAATTGCGTTTCCTCTTCCTTGACCGCTGATGATCAGCCCGGTAACTGTAGTCTTTCACCAGCAGTTTAGCTTTCTCTTCAAACATTTCAAAAGCTTCACATTGCGAAGTGAGCTTACAAATTCCACTAAGCCTGCATAGAGGTTAGCACAAGTAGCCATTTCAATTTCAATTTTCTGAAGTGTCTTGTTCGTGGCATTTAACCGTTCCAGTATACAGTCCCAAAGCACACAGAGTAAGGCCAATTCAAAATCTTCCAATTTTGATGCTAAGCTGGCTTTCTTCGCTTCCCTTTTAGTTGCTGTCTGGTCTTCATCCTCTGCTATTTGATCAAAACAGAATGTATTTCAGCAAGCTGTCTTTCAAAGCATGTGTTTCATCATGCTGCGCTGACCACCTTGTTTTTTGATAATGATTTGGGTGACATCTCCATGAATGGTTGACTTGAGTATACTCCACCGATGCGTTGAAGCAGAGAAAAAATTAAAAAAGTGCTTGTAAAAGTCCATAAAATAAACTGCAGCGCACAACACTCCGCAGCACATGACCAACAAGATTAAGAGAATGTGCTGAGCAGGGGCCCCATATTCAGCAAGTGGGTTGATTTGCTTGATACGGGCTTGCAATCCATTATATTTACCCGACATGTTACTTGCATTGTCGTAGCTCTGGCCCGGCAATCCAAATAGAGAGATCATGTTCAAGCAGAGTATCCAGTATCTGCATTCATCATTGTTTTTTCCATCATGGCCTGAAAGAGGAATGAATTTTATAAAGCGCTCTACAGGCTTACCACTGGAGTCGACAAAGCGAACAATGAAAGTCAAATTTATCTGTATGGGGAAATATCTGGGTGTTGAATCTACACTTATTGCAAGTATTTTGCTTATTCATCAGTTCAATAAATTCATTGCATATAGTAGAAAACATGTAAGATACAGTGCCTCTTCCTGCATTCCCAAGGCGTGACACATGATTTGCTAAGAATGGATCGAATTGTGCTAACAGTTCTATGATCCCTAGGGAATTTTCCATTCTCCGAACCAAAAACCTCATTTTCCCCCACGAAAGCAAGTCCTTTTTAAAAGCTAAGAATTTTACAACGGCAACAACTCTTTTTTGAACTTTTCTCCATAATGCACTCTTTTTCAGTTTGATTTTCCAAATGGGGAATCCAATAAGTCTTTTTTCTGTGCACGAAATACACTGGCTTTAAAAAGCAGCTCCTGTGAGTGGTGCTGTTTTCATGTTCTCGAAATGCTTGGAATTTTTTTCCCGTCATTGAACCCCTGTGGTGGAAGTATTTCTTGGTAGAAAATAGCTTGCATGCTGAACAGTACACTTTTCCTGAGCTTTCAGAGTATACCATCCTGATTTTCACAGTTTCTGAATTTGCAAGCTTCCTAAAAAAACATAGATGACTTTAAACAACGACGACTTCCATCATCATAAATCCTGTGATTTCCTAAATAAGTTAACTTGAGAAGTTTTTTGCAATGAAACATTACCCCCTTCAAAATTTTTCCACCACTTGAATCAAAAAATCTATTAGACTCCCTGATGAGGCCTCAATAAGGGAAATTCACGCTGACCTAGAGACTGTTGATGGGACAGAAACTCCAAGGCCAAGGTATTTACAACTGGACAGACTTTTTTTTTAACAAACTACTTTGACATCAACAAAATTTTCCTATAAAAATGAAAAAATCACAAAAAAAACGGGTTGGTTGCCTGTGGGTAACCAG